>BMAO01025242.1:0-17483 GCA_019973975.1 Trichonephila clavata
TTCCTTTTTTTGACCACTTATTGTGCACTGTGAATGATATGTTTTTCTTTTTAGCCATCTCTTCAACAAATGCTGCCCTGCCATAAATACTCTGCTAGATGCTTTTACCTACTAATGAGTTTTAATAACTCGTTGGCATTTTATGGGCATTTAATTTAGTATACACCAACAGTATCCCAGTATCCTTCGCACTGCTTTAGCGCAACTGCCGGAGGGGGGAAAGTAGTTGATGGCGTCAGCTCGATTTTTAGGAGCCTTAGTAAGCAAGTACCTGGAGTACGAAAAAAAGCGTGATTCATTTACTTATAGTGGTTGGCAACATCCAGTGAGTGGGGTCGAAGGTCACATTTCATTACCACTTATCACGAGGATAGCACGTTGCACAGTATTTTGTTTTCGTATTTTGTCTTTCATCTTCGATAACGTTGATGAAATATCGCCGGAGTTTTACTGCTGAGTTTAAACTCAAGGTAGTTGAGAAAGCTGAAAAAGATGAAATAGAGAAGCGGGACGTTATTTTGAAGTGGACGAGAAAGCGGTGAGAAATTGGCGCAAACAAACGGATGTGTTAAAAAGCATGGGAAGAAAGTGATCCAATCGGCATGGAAAAGTAAAATGACCAGCTTTGGAGGAAAATTTACTGAGATGGGTTCTCGACCAAAGAAATGCTGGACACTCCATTTCAACAGTTAAAATCCGTCTCCGAGCGAAGTCCATGGCAGAAGATATGCAGATAATGGATTTTAAGGAAGGAATAAATTGGGTTTACCGCTTCATGCGTCGCAAAAACTTGAGAGTTCGCAGCAGACCGACAATGTGTCAGGCTGTTCCGGACGATGTAGATGAAAAAAAGCTTCTTTCCTTCAGTTTACAAGGAAAGTTATTGCAGAAGGGAAGTATTCCCTAAAAAATATTATAAATATGGACGAAGTTTCATTAACATTTGATTGCCCACCGAATTGCACCGTCGATACTTGGGGAGCGAAAACAGTATCAATAACAACAACTGGTCAAGAAAAGACCCATTTCACAGTGATGCTCGCCTGCTGTGCTGACGGCACAAAGTTGAAGCCACTCTTAATCTTTAAGAGAAAAACAATTCCCAAGGAAAATTTTACTCGAAGCGTCGCAATACGGTGCAATAAAAAGGGTTGGTGCAATGAGGACATTATGCTCGATTGGTTTCAAGAAGTTTGGAAGAAGAGAGAAGGTGCCTTTTTCAATTCCAAAGGAGTACTAATTATGGATTCCATGAGGGCACACATAAAAGACAGTGTAAAGGTGGAAGCTTTAAAAAAAACCCATCGGTGCTGAACTTCGCGTTATTCCAGGAGGTTTAACAAAAATCCTGCAAAACCTCTGGATATTAGCGTGAACAGAAGTTTCAAGTCCCACGTACGTGCTTGCTGGGAGAACTGGATGTCGGAAGGTTTACATACTTGTACAAAAGGAGGAAATATTAGACGCGCTTCATACACTGAAGTTGCCGAATGTGTCGATAAATCCTGGAAAAGTGTTAAAGTGTCCACCATCCGATCAGGATTTATAAAAGTTGGGATTGTTAGTGGAAGCGAGGAAATCACTGACAGTGAAGATAGTGATGCTGAAAATGAACTTTCGGACACTCTTTCCGAAAATATTTTAGAACTGTTTAATTCTGATACCGATGAATCGGACTTTGAAGGTTTTCGTTAATGTAGTAGAATGTGTGATTAATTAATATATGATTAATTAGTAAGCACTGTTTTTTATTTGTATTTAGCGCTTTATTTCTGAAGGTATATTAGTAAGGAAGTACTTTTTTCTATTTATACTTAGTTCTTTGTTTCTAAAATACATTAATATTGCCGTATTAAAGTAACGTAATTTCGGATGTATAGTCCACGGACTATCTGACAATTTTTAAATTTTTTTTATATAAAATCGTGTCTGCGGACTATACGTGCAAAATTACGGTACTAACTTAACTAAACACACTTAGAGCACAACTTTCTAAAATAGAAGTATGTTTAAATATTATTTGCAAGCACTCGCTTGTTCTGTTCAACAGCTAAAGTAATCACTGATTGACTCTTCATGTCAAATCAATATCCACTAATTGCTAGTCAAAACAGAACGAACTCAGTTTTGGCAAGCAACTCCCTACTTATAGACCTCGCAGGTTTTTTGAGAAAGATCCGCTTACATCATAGATTGTGATATTGGTAGGTTTCTCCAATAATTTCCAGAAGGATCCATATAATCATGAACTTGACAAAAATGATGCCAAATTGCCTATATTTTTTAAGTTTCCATTGATTTGCCATTATGATGTAAGGAACGGCCTTGCTTGCAAATATTACAATTTTAACATACTGAAGTGGTGCGCTTATCCGGAGGACAGAACCTGGAACCTTTGGATCTGAAACCAAGTAACTTAACTACTATTCCAAAATGATCACTCTAGTACGGAGGTTGTTACTGGCTTATGTAGAATATACCACTACATACTCCCCCACCCAGTGAGTCAGTGCATAAGTGAATGAATGATATAGTTGTTATAGCGAGCGTGTTGCGTGAGCAATTGTTGCTGTAATTGGAGGAGTTGCATCAAGTGAGTCTGGCCAGTTAGCTGCATCAAGTAAATCTGATGAGGTTTTTTTCGGGGGGAGTACTCTTTTTGCAGCTACATGGCGCCACAACAGTTCAGAAGGTTGCCTCTTTCTGAGTTCGGCCAGGGTCACCAATGAAGTGGCACACAACACGCACGCACACTCTTATCTGATAGGACAGAACCCGCGACCTTTGGATCCGAAGCCGAGTAACTTAACCACTATATCAAAATGATCACTTTAGAATGGAGGTTGTTACTGGCTTATGTAGATGATACAGCTACAATAAAATAAATTATTTACAGTATTTTAAGTATTTTTTACACAAAATTCTTTGCAGTATCTGCTCAAATGAATATTTTATTGGAATTAACTAAATAAAAAGATACATGTTTCATGTGTTTTTTTTATCATTATTATTATAATCTGTACATTTTTTAAATGTATATCTTTTTTCCCCGTAAAGGAAGATCAAATCATTTTTCCTTTGAAAAAGCCGGATTTTGTACGAGAAAGTTTTGAAGATGCTTCTGAAAGATTTGTGGTAAGCTGTGTATTTCATTCATTTATTTATTAAAAGAATTCTAGATTGAAATATGATATTCTTCAAACAAAGTTTTAATTTTCATGAATTTTATGTTGTTTGAATCAACATTTTTCTTCATTATTCATGGCTCTTAAGTTATTATTCTTTATCAAATTAATGTAGCATGTCAAAAATTAATATTTTTTTTCTCCTGCAGACTAAACATCCTGTAGAAATTGCAATTAATGAACTGCTGAAAAAAAGTGACCATGTCTTAAAAAAGATAAGAAAATGACTGAAGCTGAAGAAAAAGCTTTGAAAGCTATGAGCTTAGAAGAAGTAAATATTCCCTATAATATGTGACAAAATTTAATCTCTTGAAAATTCTGAATGCTCTAATATTCGAAGTTTTAGTATATTTTAATCTTTTTTCTCTCTCTTCAGGCTCGATTAAGACATAATGAACTTATGAAACATAATGCACTGTTATCTTACCAAGAAGCAAAAGTTCGCAGACAACATAAAATAAAAAGTAAAAGGCATGTATCTTTAAAAAGTAAATTATATAGTGTGAAGTATTGTATTTATGCATATTTTAGTCTTTTTTTTTTCATTCTCAAATGTATCAGCTGATTGGTATTTTACCATTGTTGACCTAGTACATTCCTCAGGAGATAGTGTCACTTTTAGTGCAGCAAATATAGTAATATACTTATTGGACTAGAGCTCTGATGATGTGAAATTCTTTTTGGAATTTAATTTCTACCTAGAGCACCCAAGCCAAACATTCACTCTTGGGATCATATGACATGGAAGCTGTAAATTTTTTGCATCATGGAAATCCTTCAACTTGAGCCAGGGTCGAACCTGCAAACTTGGTGTACAAGATCCACACCTAATCAACTATGCCACCCAGCTGATTATTTTAATATTTTATATTTAAATAATATATACAATCTCTTGTGATAAAAAGACTATTATAACTGCATTTATTTATATTATGTAAGAAGTTGTTCCATGTTAATTGCATTTCTTATATTGTGATAATACTTCAATATAAAGCCTGCATTTAGTTTATAAAAAACTTAATACATCTTGTATTTATCTTGGACTAAATTAACCTTTAATTTTGATTTCATTAAATTAAATGTTATTTGTAATTTGTGTATTATATGTACCAGAGAAGAAAATAAAGTATTGTTCTTAGTAATGAATTAAAATACAAACATGTGTTTCTATCACTACAGTTAGTTTTAGAATTTTATTTAATCTTCTTAATTTTATGCTTCACTTATACTAATTGATATTGATTGATGTTGCATGTAAAGAATTGATTTACTGACTTGTATGTAAATATCAAATACATGTTGTTTATAGAATGGATATGAATTTTTATTTAATGAAGAACATGAGATTCATTTGTAACATAATTTTTTATCTTAAGTTTATTTAACTGGAATGATTGAGCATTTTGATATTCAATAAAAATTTCATTATAATCTATTGTAATAATAGTATACTAAAATAAATTTTGTAGTTTTTCAGCTGATTAAGACAACTAATATATATCTTTTTGCTCAAGCTTGATTGAGAGGGGGGGGGAATCTTACAATATATACATATTAATTTAGTTTCCAGCTAAAGCTGCCATTCAGACTGTCAGACCCAAAAGCCCTTGTGTAGCTGAATAGTGCAACATTAATATTCACTCACTCACTCAGGCTGTCAAATCGGGAGAAATGACCATCTCTAAGAATTTCCTAGATTGTCAGGTTCTGCTGGATAGAGGAGCAACAAATAACCCTTCAGTGAATCCCAGGACATTGCAATTTATGGACTGATTTGTTGGCTAAGATGGATTTCAAATTATTCAACAGCCAATTACTTATAACTCCTTTCATTCCTCAAAAGTTACATCCAAAATCTTATGAGCAAAAGTGGAAAGCATTGCTTCTAGTTTTTCTGCAAGAAGTTGGAGGAACAGCTTGGACCAAGATATCTTGGTTAAACCCATGAAAAGCTGTCACAGAATTTAGACTTGCAATGAGTTATGACTGCCTTATAGATCACCTCCGCCATATCGATATTCTTGAAAGTCCAAATTGCCCACTATGTAACAAAGATGAGTCATGGACAGGAACTATTTGTTGAGATGCTTGTTCTGCTTGAATACTCCGAGGTGAAATGATATTGGAGTGTTATAGACTTCTGCTGATGGACAATGACTTTTTCTCTTGCTTTTATTTTTGTGTGTTTCTTGTCTTATTGTAAGAATTTGTCATTTTCCTATGCCATTAGAAATTTTAAAAAGTTTCCAAACTTCAATTTCATCAATTTTTCACACAAAAAAAATTATTTTATTTAAAAAATAATTTATTGATCAGATATTTTTATCATATGCTTAATTTTCAGATATCGTCGAATGCTGAGAAAGGAAAAAGTAAATAAGCTTCTGAAAGAAGTTGAAGAACTTGAAAAAGTGGATCCTGAAAAAGCACTTGAAAAAATAATGGAAGCTGATAGAGTGCGAATAATGGTAATTTTTTAAATAAAGGTTTTTTGTTCTTTTAAGTGCAAAGATTTTTCATAAAATTTGAAAATACAGTCAGACCTCTATTTAATGAAGTCATTATATCCCGAAAAAGTTTATTATGTGGAAAATTTGTTAAGCAAAGATTCATCTTTTAATATACTTTAGAAACCGCATAAAAAAAATTTAAGCTCATAAACACAAGTAATTATTCACAATTTCTTTTTTTTTTTTTTTGTTGGAAATTAATATCTATTTGTTTTACATATCTTACCGATCAAAAAGAAATCTGGAAAGGAGACAAGTGAAAAAAATATTGTCCGGAATACACTGTAGTTTCAACTTTAAAAAATAATTTTATATTAAAATTGAGTTTCTTAATGACATTCTCTGATTTTAAACCTACAAATAATTTTAAACTTACACTACCATATGCATCCAGAAATGTACTCGTAATTACTAATGAAATCTGTCAATTTTATTTGAGTTTTTTGTTTGAAAAATTGCAGCAATTTTATTTCACTAGATGAGTTAGGTACCTGGTAAAACCAGTTCAAGATCATTGATCACCATAACATTTGTTAAAAAAGAGAATAATTTGAAATATCCAGAAATATTTTAAAAATAAGAAGAAGAAAAAATTGAATCATGAAAAAATGTTCGTTAAATAGAAAATGAACTTCATTATTTGAAGGTTATTTTCAAAGAAAAGAGTAAAATGTTCTTGTTCTAGGGAAAAGTTTGCATAATAGAGAAATTTGTGAAATAGAGGTTCATAATATGGAGGTCCGGCTGCAGTTTGTTTTAAAGAAATGTATACATATAAGTTTTTTTTATTAAAATGTTTAACTAGAGAAGAGAAATATTTCCATTTAATATTTTTAAGTTGTACTAGTGTTTCATGGTTGTTTTTACAATAAGTATCTAAGCTAATGTATATATATATATTTATCATTTTAGGAAAGAGTGACATTAAAACATACAAACACAGGTAAATGGGCAAAGATGCAAAAGCTTAGAGCAAAATATAATCCTGATGTAAGTATTTATTATTACTGTAATCTTATTTATTTGGATGAATTATGCTGTTATATTTGTGTAAAGATAGTGCATGTAGAAAAAATTTTCATATTGATTTAAAATGTAGAAGTAATTGTGAAAAGAATTGTGTGTAGTGTGCATATATAAGGAAGGAAGCATGGAAAAACTATGCCACACTATAATTCTAAGGAAATTTACACAATGTGTAATGTTTATTAAATTTGTCATATTCATGTTCAGTATTTGTTTGCATGGTTTTTACTTACTAACATTGTAGAAATATTGCAATATTTGGTTCCATTTTTTTAAAAAGATTTTGAAGAGATTTCGTTATGATTTCTAAAAAAGTTCAACATGTTTATTTTAACAGGCATTAAAATTTGACTTTTTTTTACTGTTATACATCAAAGTTTTGAAAGCATTATCTAAAGCCAACCTTTTTAGGAAGCGTGCCACAATCCAATAAAAAAAAATTACGCGTGCCACTTTCAACTTTTCTATCAAACTAAAAAAATATACAAAAGGGAAAAAATTTTACTTATAAGCTTATTATGGGTTATTTACACCAAAAACATGCTTTTAAATGCAAGTTCTATACAGTGAAAATGTAAAAAAAAAAATGGTATAACAAATAAAACAAAAGTAGAAACTTATATTTTATTGTTGATAAATTTTTACAGGATCAGTCAGTTAGCTAAGGTACAAAATAAAAATAAGCAACTTGAAACATTTCATTTTAAATGATTACTAAGCAGTCTCTTTATGTGGCTTTTGAATCTGTAGTTTTTTTACTAAATCATCTATATTTAGATTAGTTCGTGAAGATGCTAACAAAATCAGACGTTTTAGGTGCATATCAGTTAATTTTGAGCAATATTTTGATTTAATTACGTTCATAACAGAAAACATTTTTTCTCAAACATATGTTGATCCAAACCTACAACAATATCTGACAGTTAAATCATGTAAATTTGGAAAATTACTTGGTGGCACAAAATTCGATGTAATTCGGATCTCATTTGCGGTTAAAATAATTTCCTTATATTTGCTTTTTAGAGTAATATGGTGATGTAGGTGAATAATTTCAATTTGTAGCTGAGGTGGGTAAGAATTAATATCTTGAAGAGAAATCGAAAAAGGATTAGTGAAAAGTTCAGTATTTTTTTTTTTTTTATCTTTAAAATTCTCAAACCTAGCACTGAAAGAATCCTGCAAAATGGATATTAAATTTTTAAATCTATCATAGTTCGGAACATTACTAACTTTGGCAGATAATCCCTGCATGAATGGGAAATGAGTTAATTTTTTCTCTCCAAAATCCAGACAAAAAAGCAAAAGTTTGTTCACAAAAGAAGATATATGACCAACTAGGGTAGAAAAAATACAACTTTTTCCCTGTAATTTTAAATGTAAATTTTTTAAATGTTCCATTATATCGGTAAGAAAAGCTAAATCCCACAGCCAATTTTCACTCCTGAGGAGCGAGCATTCACTGGGCAGTTCATCGTTTTCATCCAGATATTCTAAAACACATTCCCCTCAAACTCCAAAATCTCGCAAGTGAAGTTCCTTTAGAAAGCCAGCGCACACTACAATGAAGGAGTAACTCGCCATTTTCTTCCGTTTCTTCGGGGGAAAGCGTACGAAATCTTTGTCGATTCAGAGCATGAGCTCGTATTTTGTTGATACAGCGCACCATGGAGTCATCAACGAAAGACAAGTTTAAGTCCTTGGCACAAAGAGCTTCTTGGTGAATAATATAATGATACTTGAAAACTTTTCTTCCCAAATAATTTTCAAGAATGCAACAAAACCTTTTATTCTGCCAACCATGTAAGGCACTCTATCTGTGCAAACACTGTCTAATTTTGTCCATTCTACTTTAATTTCAATTACATTTTTAAGTTTCTTAAATGTCTTCACCTGTAGTCAAAACTAGTTGGCGCAAATCAAGAAGTTCTTCCACAGTATCAAAATTTTCGTTCGTGTAACGCACAAAGATGCTTAATTGTGCATTGTCAGTGATATCACAGCTTTCATCCAAAGTTAATGAAAAATATTTGCAATTTTGAAGTCCAGAGACAATTTGCGTTCCAACATCCTGGCCCATGTCATCTATACGTCGCATGACAGTATTTCTGGACAAAGCTATTTTATCAACCATATTTTTGACATTAAGATCACCAACATTTTGGGCGAAAATTAAAAGGCTGCTTTTTATTATCTCCTCATCAGAATATGGTTTTTTCTTGCAGGCTAACAACAAAGAAATTTCATAAGAAGCCTACACCATGGTTTCCATTTCGTCCTTTCTCTTCTGGAACAAAGATTGTTGGCCGGCTAAAGATTTCTTTTTTTTTTATTGATGAATTCCGTTCGCAAATTTGATCCAACAGTATATTTGCTGTTGAAAACACTATGCAGTTGTATGAAATGACTCTCCAAGTTAAATTTTTTTAGAACTGCTATACAAATTCCACATATCAAACAAACAGGCTTGAAAGCATTTGATGTGATAACAAATATTGTTCTTCCCAGACAATTTTAAATTCACGTGCTGCAATATCCTCTTCATAATTTCTTTTCGATGTCAAAGGTTTACTCATAAACATATTGAAAATTTTTTAAAATTTAAACAACTACGCTCAACACTAAAATCTAAAAACAATTTTAGAAAAGGAGAAAAGCTAATCCCAATTTCAAAAAAGTTTTTATCAATGTAAAAAGACTTTTTGGAAAATGAAGCATGTAAAATCGCAATTTAGATTATTAACAGATAATCATTTGCAAACAACTTTAATGCTAAGAAGTACTAATTTAAAAATTCAGTATAATGACATATTATCTCAGAAAAGACAATTACGTTCTTAGCATTAGAAATCAGAATCTATTTGATAATAATGTTTTTCTAGGTATAAGAATTTTTTTTTTGAAGTTTAGTAAAATATGTATAAATATTATGTAAAAGCATCACTTTAAATTTTAAAAAAAATTTACTCCGTCCAAGAAATTTGCTCATTCTTGTACCTTGTTTGTTACTTGGCCTGCCAAGCTTAACATTTTTACAATGTAGACTTTCCAAAAAAAAAAAAAGTTTACTACCCCTGATTCAGACAGTTGTTGCTTAGTGTAGTAATTCTTTAAAATATCTTACTTGAGGAAAAAATGCAGTTTCGTTTAGTCTTCACAAATGGTTTCTAGATTATGTATATGTTTAATATAATCACACTAACAAAAACTGATCTACTTTATTCCAATAAACTGTTAGATTTTATAAGACGGGGCAAGTATGCTGAAACAAAAATAATATTTATCAGATTGCCAATGAATTAAATCACTCTCAAATAAATTACTGTTAAAAGATATTTATTGTATTTAATATATATATCATAGTTACTTATATGGATTTTTTCTTAATTTGTAGTTTTCCATAACTGTTGTGAATAAGGTTGAGTGTTAATGTTATTTCTAAAATATTGTAATTTGTAGGGAAAAAAGAATTTTGAAGAAATCATATAAACATTATATTAGATCTATTGATAACTGTAAACCATGAGCTATATATGTTGATTGAATTTTTGAAAATAAAGGGGGGGGCATTATTATATGCCTTGAATTACCTACCCTTAAATATTTGTCTAAAATTACATATACCGTAAAATCTGCCGTATAACATGCACTGCTGTATAATGTGCACCTATAATTTCAAGCAATAATTTTTAGTTTTTAGGGTATATTTGCTGTATGACAAGCACCCCCCTTCTTCATAAAGCAACCTGAAATGTACATACACAATGCTCTTTATGTTTTGAAGTCATTTATTCAAGGTATTATTCCAAGCTATATGAAAAAATAGAACTACAACTAGAATGTTATTTCTTTTGATGAAACAGTATTTTGATATACATAGTAGTGTAATATTTTTCTATACTGCTCATTTTTGTGTTTTTTTAAAGCTGTCATTTTTATACCCAGCAAATAATGTGCACCCATAAATTTCTATCTTATTCTTATGTGTTAAAAATGTGTGTTATACACAGGATTTTTTGGTAACTTATTAATTGAAATGTTTTGTGTTCTTACATTAAATATTTTTCAACATAAAAAATAGGAATCGTGGTCACTAATTTGTAGCTCAATCTGATGCTATTAATATATGAGAAAAATTGAAGTATCCTTTAGGCATGGTTCATATTTTTTTTATAACTAAAAGAGCAAAAAACGTGCCCAACATTCAACATCTTTTTTTTTTTGCCCCTCTCTTTCCAATTTTTAACAACTTTAAAATTGCCGTTCTAGAAAAGCTTCATTCCATAAGAAAAAAATAAAAGATAGTGTAAATTGGGATGCAGCAAACCTTACGTTTATTCATTATTGCAGGCTCGTAGGGCTTTGAAAGAAGACATTATCACTGGTCGCAAGTTAAAGGAAAACTACCAGTTGTTGACGAGATCATCACCAAATTAAGATCCAATTCTGGAATGCCAACTGTACATGAAATAGATGACAGCATATATAATGATGGTCTTCTTGAAGATGTGACTTCGAATTTAAATACTGAAGAGTCTGGTGATATTGTGTAAGTTTAAATAAAAAAATATCAAATGTTTCTTTTAAATTGACTTTCTATTGGTTTTATGAACTCTTTGGAAATTTTAGTAATACCTAATATTCATTTTGCTACTTGAATTGTCTGGAAATATATATGAAGAGTATTAATTTACAAAAAAAAAAAGTATTGCTTTTACAAATCAAGAATATTTTAAAATTCCTTAAAATGTACATAATGCATGTAGTAAATTAGTGGGCAGAGCATGGATTTAAGATTGATAGTTAAATGGTCCTTTTAATTTATCAATTAAATACACAGGTTAATAATTCTGAATTATTTTTGATGAATATGTGTATTCATTCTTTTGAGGAATTATTTAAATTTAATTCACTAAAATTCTACTGTCCAGCTGAATTTACTACTAACTATGCTATTGTTGAAGTAGCGTTCTTTAGAATATGTTCAAAATAACTTGGATTCCCCCCCCCCCTTGAATACTCTACTTTCTTTATTTAACAGTAATTGCTGTGAATCCATTTTTCAAATTAATCATCAGTTCTGGGTAATGAATAATTAAGATTGATTTTTGAAATCTTAATTAAGTTGGGGTTGTAATTGTTGGTACTATACATAAACTTTTAGTAAACAAGTTAAGATATTTATTACAAACTCATTGTCAGGTATAAAAGAAATCTATTTTTACATAAGTAATATAATTTATTTTCCTTATCTTTTTTATTATGTATGATGTATTTTTGTGTTATACAAGAGAAATTTGGTTTGTGATTATTTGTTTTCTTTTTAAGGCCTTTTTTGGACATGGATAATGAAGCTTTCATTGGCAGTTCTAAACAAAATAAAGTTTCAGTTGATCCTCGTTTGGGAAATGCCAAAGATGCTGAGGTATCAATATTGTGGATGCATTTAAATTTTAATGTCAAAAACAGAAACTATTGAATCAATTTTAGTTCTTTTTGTTCAATTTTATGATGTTTTATGATTTCTTAATTGATAACAATTATTTTACATTTTAAAATCTCTCTTGGTTTTTTTACTCTTTATTTGATTTTTTCTTTCATTTTAAAATTTTGCTTTAAAAGTTACACAAATCTGGTGGAGAAAAAAGAGAAAAGCTCTAATGAGGTATGTAAATTAAAGTTTCTCTTAACTATTTATTCTAGAAAAGTAAAAAGAATGGAAACACTGTATCAACTGAGAAGAATTCAGATTTTATTGATATGGACTTCATTTCTAATGCAACAGTGCTTGATTCTAATAAGCCAAGCAGTGTTTCTATTGGGGATCATTTAGATGAAGTTGATGATGCAGATGACAGTATGGATGAAGAAGAATCAGAGGGTGTAAAGAATGTGAGTGAAGCTTTTGCTGATGAAGATATAATTGCTGAATTCAGGTAAAACACACAGTAGTATTTACCATATCTTTCTGAAAAAAATTTACACTAATCATTAGCTTTAATTTTTGGAAAAGACAAGAAAATAAAAAACCCTCAGTTTTTAAGGACATTTGATATGAAAATGGTGCTAAAGCTTCCATGGGAAATCCTTACTAATCTTCAAAGTTCTCTACAATAATAATTGTATGTATGCTAAAATACTTTCTTTTCCACAGTTCTAAGAGTAGAAGTAGTTTTAATTAAAAACTCTTGTGTTAACTACAGTGGCTTTTTTTTAAAAATTTAGTTAGAGGCAAAATAATTTTTTTACATCACTGGAACTTTTTTTAACATCTTTTTCATAACAATCAAAATCTCATTTTTCTACTTCAGAATATTGCTGCACATACAGAGAAATAGTTATGTTGTAACACTTCCACCTTACAGAAGAAGAAAGAATTATACATTTTTAACACCCCCTCCCCCCACACACTTCTTGATTGTGTCACAATCAAAACTTATTTTTAACTTTTAGGGGCTTCTAAATACATTTTAAGAAATATACAATATAAAACATATGTTGTGAATAACATTAAAAAAGAATCGTCTTTTTCTATACATGTTTTAACAAGGTTAATTAAGTTTAAACAAATCAGTCTTTTTGGAAACTTGAGCCTTCTGTTAGTTGTACTAATTTTAGTTAGAGAGATAGATAGTGGCTATATTTCATTATAAAAATGATCTCTAATGGATAAATTCATTGAATATGTGAATTAGCATCCGATGTGAGGTTTGCACTTTCATGTGCTAGACTCTTTACTGGGAATAAGTTTTTAAACATGATCCAAAAGTACTTGTTGATTCTTTTCATATAGTCAGCTCTACTAAAACAATATCTGCCATTACAACACAGTTTTTTTTATTATTTTCTCGCTGAATAAAGAGATCTATATATTCTGGTTTGAAACTTTTGAAATTTATCTTTAAAGTACTATTCAATTTTTTAAACTCGCCATTTCTAAAAAGCTATTGCAGATTAATGTTTTTTCCCTCTTTTGATCCATCTTCAATTTTCATTTTTTTAAGCAATTATATTTAGTCCTAATTCTTTTTCGGTAATGTAGTTGTCTTTTCATTGTTATATTAAAATATATTTTTGTAGAAGTTATTCATCATCACACTCAATAGAAGCCCTAGACAATCAGACTTCATAACGACTAATATTAAATTTAACAGTTTTAAAAAAATGCTTTTTATTTGAAGGTAAATTCTAGATTGAATTTTTCATCTTTCAGATCAGTTATTCCTTTTAAACCTAGTCTCTGCTGATCCAAGAAATCAGATTCTTTCATAAAGATGTCAGATTATTGCTAGATTTTTCTGTTGTAGATTTTTCTGGGGTACTTTGACAATTATAATCCTGCCAATAGTTGTTTCAATGACTATTAAACCTGATAATTTTTTTATGATCAATAAGCAACTTTCTTATAATGTCAGTTTCAATGCATAATCAGTTGTTTCTCAATTATCACTTTTGTTAGATAAAATTGGACCGTATTATTCAACTCCTTCAACCAATGTCCTTGTAAATTTTTACGTATATTTGTTTGATCTAAAACTTCATAGCAGTTATGATTATATTATTGTGCTGCAATACCTTCAAAAATTGAATACACATTTTTTGTGGACAGAAAGAAAAAAAAGTTCATTTTGAAACTTGATTTATTTGACCTTGAATCTAGAAGTGGTCAAATTACTTTCTCTTTATTATCAAAAAATAGTTTTGCTTTGAGAGTTAGAGGGAATGTTCTTGGAATGTAATGGTCACAGTTTGACTTGTTGACTTCTGTTTCTACTCGTAGTTCCATTTTTTATTTAGATTATATTGTCTTTGAGCACATCTTGCTCAAAAGGTACATGCTTTTGCTACAAATTAAGCATTTCAGAAATTTTTAACATTGTGTATTATAATGACCTGGAGATAAATAAACATAATATCTCTTTCAGAATATTTTTTGACAAGCTAATCTTTTGGGCAGGAAAACAATTCAGAGGTTGCATGTTTGCCTTCACCAAAAGCACAAAGTTTCTTAAGATCTTGTGATGAATAAGTTGTCAATAAACTAGAAGCTGTGGGTATTCTTTTTATTAAGTTATTTGGATATGGTTCATAGATTTGTAAGCCTTGTCATTATTTTTCCAAGCGCAAACCAGCTACAACTTAACTGATTATTTCTTCCCCTTTGATTTCAGTTTTAAAAAACTACATTAAATCATTTAGCTGTTTTTGCATCAGTTTTCAAATGGAAAGCATTATTCCTATTCCAAGCTTCGAAACAACATAATTAAACCACTGGATGTAATATGGATGCATATTTTTTTATCTGTAACCTTATTTCTGGAGCAGAAATTTGTGACTTGCTTTGTTTTATGTTTCCTGCTTGACTTTTCACCAGTCTTATAATTTTTTGCATATTATAATCTTTCATCTTTTATTTCTTTCTTCTTCTTTTCCCTTATTAAAAAATATTATAAAATCCTGATTATTCTGTTATTCTTAATTGTTTATGTTCTCTTAAACTAGTTACTGAAATATTTGATAGAACATTTTCACTGACTTCTAAAGCTTCAATCTATGAATCGTTTTTTTTTTTTTAATTTAACCTTTTACTGTTTGAAACATTGATTTACAGTTGTGTCATGTCCCCCAGAAATATTAAAATTTCCAAAGAAAATTCTAACTCATTTCCCAAGCTTTCAAAAATGATAATTGTGCACACACACATGCCAAAATACTTTTTATTTACTCTTGTAAGAGGGTAGGAATAGTTTTTGATTAAAACTCTTACATTGACTATGGTAGCTAGTAAACTTAGTTTAAAAAAACAGTTTTTTCAGAATCGCTAAAACGCTATTCTGACATCCCTTTTTCATGCTAATCTAACATTTTTCTGCAACAATGTTGCCATTCATAAATGATGAAATTGTTATTATCGTAGGTGCCATTTACAGAAGATTAAACAATTATTCATTTTTAACAAATAACTATTTAAAAGGGAGCATTAATTTCATTTGAAATTCTTTCAAACAATTGTGTCAAATTATCTTAATTTTATATGTAACACTATGACTGTGATCAAAACTGGAACCGTTTATGAATATGTAATATTTCAATCAAGGGAATGCAACTGCTTTTGAAAGTTGTCCATTTGCTTAAATTAGCATTTTATCCTCATTGCCAGAGTTTTAATACATTTTAAATATAAAAAAGTTGATATGACCATTTTAGATATTTTAATAAAGTAATATTTACAAATATTTTTAAAAAAATATACTGCCAAATATTTTGTTTGGTACTGATATGAAACAGTTGATTCTATTATGAAACTAGTGTAATAAATGCTTAAAACAGTATAAATAATTTATATCTGGATGTGTAATACGTTAATATTACTTTTTGTTGTATTTACTTATGCTAAAATTGTAATATTTGCAAGCAATGCTGTCCCTTACATAATAATATTTCAATGAAATCTTGGCAAAATATTTTCAATAAAGCCAAGTTGGCTTTATTGTCAACCAAATGGATGCTTCTGGAAATTACTGTAGAAATCTATAAATATAACGATCTATGACATAAGTGGATCTTTCTTGAAAGATCTGTACAGACTATAAATAAGAGCCACTCACTGAAGCTGATTCAGTTATTGCTTGGGCTGTTGAATAGGATGAGCGAGTTGTTTGTGAATAACCTTTTCGTACTTGTATTTTAGATAATGATAGTTGTATCTGAGCTCTGTAGAAAGTGTGAAGACCTTCTGGGATTTATTAAATAAATTTTAGTTTTGTATCCTGTATTTCAAAGATTGTTTTTCTACATTAAATTTTCATTGCTCCTGAAGAGCTGTCTTGCTCTTTGAGATTGATTGCATAAAATCCTCGAACCCCGATCTACATAGCAATACTAAACTATATTTTTCAGTTGCAAATTCATACTGAAAAAAAATGGTAAAATCATATCTTTCTGTTAGGAAACATTAATTCTTTTATAATTTTCATCTGATTTTCATAAGTTGTAAAAAATTATTTCTAATGAAGTATATTGACTGTTTTATTTTATTTTTTTATTTAAATAATTCTTTTTTATAAAAAAGGTGTGATTCTTTTTTGTGTGTTTTATAGCTCTTTTTGTCATTATTTAAAATTTGCGTTTAGTAGGAGTATTCCATGTATCTTTACAGAATAAAAAACATAGAATTATCACATGTAATACATATTAATTCACCATAAATGTCTCTGAAATTTTCATATTCTCTTTTCAAATTGTAGAAGGAAACTATTTATTTATAATATGAATTATTGAGGAAAAATATTTCTGCAACATTAATTATATATGTACTTATATGCATGTGTAGGGGAGGAGAGGTCAAAAATATGTGATTTTATTTTTTAAAATATGTCCATTGTAAAGTTATGAGTTAATGCTCTAATAAAACATTTTAAATTTTGAGCACAATTTTCCTTACATCTATTTTATTTGCTAATGCTGAGTTTTTCCTTGTTAGAGAAGACAAAAAAGTCGCTGAAGAAGCTAAGGTACCAAAAGAGTTGGATTTATTCTTACCTGGTTGGGGGAGCTGGGGAGGAAAGGGAATCAACACCAAGGATAAGATAAGGCAACGGTAAGTGGAGCACAAATGTGTTATTTATACAATGGCATCACTTAAAATACAAAATTTGTGGTTAAGATGTAAATAATTTGCAAACTATATTTTACCAACCACTATTAATCAGTTATAATTTACTGTGTGTGTATGAGAGTGAGAATGATTTATTCTAGCATTTTT
>BMAO01025242.1:28125-50155 GCA_019973975.1 Trichonephila clavata
TCTATCATTTAAAGATATTTATTAACATAAAGATAAACAACTTAAAATATAGCTATTCCTGCAACATAAATAAAAAATTAAAATTGTACACAGAAATATGTATCTTTTTGTAAGTAAATATAAAATGACTTTTCTTCAACATAAATTTTTAAAAAGTAAGAAATAATGAGCATATAAAAAATAAGGGTTCATGCAACACAATTAAATACAGAATTAAAATTTTAGTGCGAACTTTATCCTTGCAAGGCTCTACTTAATATTGTAATTTACGACTTTAAATTTCACATGATTCTGAATGCTCAGTAGTTAAACAGCTTCTTTGTCGACTCAAAATATATTTCACATGAGCAAAGAATTTTCACATATATGTATAGAACCTAAAAGCGAAGCATGTGCTACTTTAATCAAATGATGAAATCACTTTGGCAATGACTAACAACAATGTTAAAAATTTTCATTTATTTTCCAGAATTTTCACATACCTTAAATTTTGCTTTCTCTAATTCTGAAGAAGCGAGTTCAATAAGTTCTATTTCAAAATAAACAACTTCCATCCACTCAAAAATTGACATATTTATTGGGTTTATAAAATCAGGTTTTATTAGGATGGATAATATTGGCATATGAGCTTCAGAGTCTTTGCACCTTTTGAAAAACTCCAAGTGCTTCATTGTAAGATTGAAGTTCATCTTTGGTCGATGTATTTGCTGGCAAGTATTTGTAGGTACTAGTATTTATAGGCTCAACTGTAGATTATGGGGCGCCCTTTGGATTTGGCGATTTTTATCTTGAAATCATGGTGAGATAACAAATTCATTTTGGCAGACTATAATTTGAAAGTAACTTGGCGACTGATTTCGGTCGCCAAAAGACACTGACATCGCCAAGTCTCCCCCCCCCCCCTATCTACACTTTAACCCTTATCCATATCTCGAGAAAATATATTTAATTTTGTTGCAAAGCTTTTTCAATATTCAAAAAGTTCAAGCACTGCTAGGCCCTTTTCTTGCAATCCTAAGTTTTGGTTTATGTTTAATTATATCTGTCAGAACCATCAATTTGCATAATCATATTCTTTGTTGTTCATTCGGTAAAATGTTCTTTCTCATTAAGAAAAATGTATTGTGTCCCATGCATAACAGAAACTTATTCAAGACATACTACAACTAAGTTTAGTTGTCCCTTCTTTGTATAAGGGAAGAACACTCCCCCCCCCCCATTGACTTTCCATTTTTCCAAAAAGAGATTAAATTGTCTGTGTATTAATAAAGTACAACACACTATGAAATAAACTATTTTAACAACATTGTTCATTACAGAAATTAAATGCCGTGACGAAATTTTAGCAACTAAATTTTCTTGATGTATTATGCAATGGAAGTTCAATACTTTATCTTTAATATGATTTTCAAGAAGCTTGACAAATCTTTTCTTGCCAACCATTGCAGAATTGCGATCAGAAGTAGCACAAAATATTTTATTTATATTAATGTTTTTACTTTAAAAATTATTTATTCATGAGAAGAAAGAATACTCTGTTCCGGACAGAGGAATCAAGCTGCATAGCTCTTCGTAAACTCGATTTGGTACTTACGTATTATCGCAGCAATCGCCAACGTTCAAGATAACTCGCCAAGTTGACAACCCCAATTCCGCATGTGTCGTATGCGCTGAATCGGCAATCACGTGCTTCGTTTCATATAATGTCTCCAATAGGTTGCGATAATACGTAAGTACCCTCGATCTTTATCACAATATCGTGCAATTACTGCAAAGCGCACAGCATCATTCTCACATAGGTACTTTCATCAAGAGCAAACCTAAATGAAAATTTCTTGTAAATCATAATTTTGTGTTGTATTTACATTTTCTGCCATTTGAGTTATTCGTCTTTCAATAGTTCGCGCAGAAGCAGGTATTTCTAGAAATCAAGATAATATTGTTTGTAAATTTGTTAAGGTGCCTGTTGCGCCCTCTATGCGAATCGAGCTTGTAAACAGAGAGGTCTGGAGTTGTTGACAAGAAACTGAACGATAAGACACTGACCAGATGTGTAACGAAGCTAGGCGAGCGAAATGCGTTATGTAGCGGTTTTTTGTAAGAAGTAGATTAGTTTTAGAATTATATTGTAAAAATAAATGTTAGTTGCTTATCATAAAAGAAGCCTCTTTGATGTCAAATGCATGAGAGCCTCTCATTTTAATAATAACGATCACATGGATCAAATAAGAATACCACAGTGCCTGACTAGTTGCGGAGACATTTTTTTGAAATTTTGCTGAAAATTTACTCTTAAACTCATTTTTTGTTTGCTTATAAATGAAAACTAATAAAAATAGCAAAAAAAAATTTCTTTCAGTGTATTTTTTTTAAATATGGCCAATTTTAGGTTTAAATTAGACGTTATTTGCAAGTTACGTTAAACATACTAAAATAAATTCTAATGCATAAAATTTTAAAAAACCCATATAATTTTACTCAGAAAACAGTTACTAATAAACTGACCTAATATCTTTGAAAAATTTTAATTTATTACTGAACTAGAGGTCAAAAAGTGCATGCAATGCAAATTTTTCAAAAATTTCACATTTATCATGCAGAAAAAAAATTATAAAAAAGGTAAACATGCTTAATACCTACGTCTCAGCATACATATTATAATAATGAACCATGATACAAAATTTCAAACAATTGTCTACAGAACTTTTTGAGATATCATGCTTACCGTTTTGTAAAATATCAAAAAAAGCTTTTTCAGAGAAAAAAGCATTTAAAGATTTAAAATTTAAAAAACTATACTGCTAAAAAAAAACCTTTTCAAAGCAATTATGAATATTATATACTTTCTTCAAACTTTTATCTTTTAATATTTTTAACAATTTTATAGTGTCAAAAAGCTTTTTCTTAAAGTCTAAGTACATAGTTTACGAACTACAGATTAGACATATAAAAAGCATTTTAAAAAACCTTATTGCATTAAAAAATAAAAATATTTTACATAGAAAAACAAATATATATTCTACCATATTATTTTAGAAGTTAAGAAATATTTAATACAAAATATATTTGTGTTGTTTTACCAGTAAACATTCACGAAAAAGCTCTTAAAAACATTGTTTATCACAAAGGTTATCATAAATTAGAATAAAAATCATGCAATGAAGTATTTTAAAACCCTCCATATGAATATACTAAGCCTTCTGTTTTTTCATCCTTAGTACTTTTTGTTTTCCTTGCTGCTTTTCTTTTTTTTCGTGACAATTTTGCAATCGGTAAAGAGTGTCTTAAAGATGTTGAAATCCGTTGTTTATCAAATTTAAGTAACTCTTGAACAACACTTTCAGGAAGGGAACCATTTACATTTCGAATCACTGATAATATACTAGCATAACCAGAATTAAAAAATATCAGAGCTAATAATGCACCCAAACGAAATGTTTGCAGTCCAATAAATATATTTTTGGGAACAATATTCCACAAAATGTTGTTATAACTTTCGTTACAATTTTGTGTCTTACCATGAAGACATTTTTTCAACAACGTTTCATTACACAGTTTTAGATATGTAGGTTTTATTTGGTTTATAATTTTATTAGGAAGTCCTAGCTTATTTTCTTTGAGAGGACTCCCAGCTGCTTTTGCCCTTTGGTAACGACACCAACTCTCAGATCCTTCAGGGCACTATCCATGCAAAGAATTGTTTTTTCCAGATACACACAGTGGAAAAATGCAGCTATTACACAACTCGTCATCTTTTGTAGATTACCTACAATGCTTCGAATAGCTATTCCATTATAGTTCTGGATTCTGTCAATTAATTTATCAGTTAATTTATTTTTTCCTCCTAAGCCTTTCATCGTTTTTTTTTTAATTGACGCAACCGCCCCCCTACACGTTTCTGTACATGGCCTTTCCACTCGAGTTTGGTTACTGTATTAATTCCATAAAAGTTTTTAACAGCTTCATATCCTTTCGAGTTCCCATCTCTGTAGTATTCATTGTACTGCACATCCCTTACATTTGATCTCTCAAATATACGGTAGGCTCCAACAACCTCCATGTTCCCAGCGGAACCTTTATAGTTCGAACATACATGTTTCGATGATCTGTTATTGCCTTTTGCGCATATGTGGCAATATTGCGTCATAACTTCAATGTCTAAAATTTTACCGGTGTCAACCGATATGGCACTTACACACCCATTCAAAGATGAGTAGCCTCTGCGTTGCCAAGTACCATCAATAGATATTCCACATTTAATGAAACTATTTGAGCCTTTGATTTCACTCAATGCAGCGTTGATGTTTTCTTGAGCAACGTGTTCAGTTGCTTTCAACAGTTTCTTTTCTTGATTGCGGAAAGCAAGTTTTGATAGGAAAGGTAAAAACCCAGGAAAGCACATAACTTTTTGCCAGCTGAAAATCCTTTCCCGGTTATCCTTAGCCCTAAAACAATTGAAGAGTTTATCAGACAAGAACCTTTCATCTTCTCTGTCGTAGGGAAACCTTTAAAGAAGGAGCAGTTTTTGCACTTTAGGTTCATATGTGAGCATAATCCACTGACAGAGTCTTCTGTAAGTTCCAAGCCCTGAAAATAACAATCAGGGCAGCAAACAATGAAATCAAAGTTGTCAAGCTGACAATTATATTGTCTTAAGTTTCAAACAACCTTTCTGAGAAAATTTCCAAACTTGTATGGCTTGATTCCAATTTTTTGGCACTAGCGGATTCAGTAGAATTGAGCTCAGATGTTTTATCATTCTCATTAATAGTAGCACGAATGGTATAACGATTTCCAGTAAATCGGCGCTTCTTAGACCTTCCAGATCTTGATTTAGCCGTAATTAATCAATATTTTGTATTTAAAAAGACAGTTTTTTTTATAAAATTTATCAAAATAATAAGTTAAATGATGAGCGAAGAACGAGTCGCTAGAACATAAACAAATCGAAATATAACAACAAACCTGTAAAGTTGTTGCCAAATTTTACTAAAAACTATTAAATAATTTTTTAAAAAAATATCACCATATTCAGTTTTAAGATTACCAAAATTAATATTTTATTAATAATAAAACTCCAAAAAAGAGTAAAAATCTTTCAAATTCAAAGCACTTCTGGTTTCGATTTCTAACTTCCGGTTCATTTTTGTTGTTCTCACTTGACATAAAAACTGCTATAACTTCGTAAATAATTGGAGTACAAGCAAAAGTAAGGTATTTTTAGAAAGAAGAAAATTCAAATATTAAAAATATCAAATAAAAATTTTTTTGTCATTTTCACTAAAATTGATGATTTTGCACTAGTCGCTGAGCAATATTTCAACACTTTTTAAAAATGTATCCTTCATATATTCGCCATGAATTCAAATTCATTCGTTCAAGAATCTTGAAAACCGTGAACATCAAGCTTTCTTTTTATTCGCCATTTGATTCAATATGTGGGTATGAATTATCGCAATGATTAAACAAATAAAATAAAATTTTCATTATAAAACAAAGAACGTGACATAAAGTTAAAAGTAACCTAAAGCTCATGGTGTGCAACAAACTAAATTATACTTTCGACTGAAATCATACTCGATATTCTTGTATCGAAAAAACAAATAAAAATTATTTTAAAAAAATTATCTCAATATGTATTTCTATTAGCTTGATTTGCACTAAAATGTATAAAATAAAGTAATTATAAGAATTTACCACAACGCTCAAAAAATTTCATTTGCCCTGAATATCTATTTTAAAAGGCATTTCGAGAGTCACGATTAAACAAAGGGATTTTGTTTGTTTGTTTTACATAAAGCGCACAAATTACATGCAAGATGATTCTGCAAAATAGCTTCATGGCAGAGAATTGTGAGAAATAGCATTGAATTAAAAATGCTCAAGGCACAGAGAGCAAAAGACGGAGCTATTAAACTCTTATCTTATATGTTGAGTCGTATAGAGTGCCACTGAGAATTGCTTCGCGTGCCACATTCGGCACTCGTGTCTGGTTGCTGACTACTGCAAAAGATAATTAAAAATTCCCAGATTAACTTAAAATTAGGCAGATATGTTCTTTCTGCTTAGTCAACATCCCCTAAGATCGGGTTTTTCTTTATTTTTTTTGGAAATCTACTTCCAATGGAAGTTGTGGTGGTGTTACAAATAAAAGGTATTCGTTTTAGTCTTGAAATTTGGAAAACATGTTTATATTGAGTAGACACCTGCTAAAAACAGGTTTTCCTGAAACTGTTTTCCTAAGGGGTTGTTTGACTTACGGGAGCATTATAGATTTTTTAAAAAAATCCGTTTTTTTTTTATTGAGTTATTCGCCTACAAACTTGAAATTTGGCAAGTATGTTCTTTTTGTTGATTAGGTTCGCTAAAAATGAGGTTTGTGAAAATCGACTCTGAAGGGAAGCGTAAAAAATAAATACACTTCCGTTTTAGAAATTCAAGTTCTGTTTGTTTATTTTTTAAATCAAGAGGTGAAATCTATAGGAATTTTTTTTTCAATACGTTACAAGCTTAGTGATATAAGACTACTAAGATAAAAATAAATTTAAAAAAACAATATATTGAACTACCTAGTGAAGCGAGTAGATATATAATGGCTATTTTAACACAACCTCTGACAATAAAGTTCGGTGAATGAAGTCAGAACAGTCGATCTGGCAACACTGGCGAAACAAAACGTTGCACATGCGTAGTGGCAGGTGTGAACATCAAGCTTTCCTCGCATCATCTGCCCTCGTCGTTGTTTAGCTGAGCGTCGTTTGTGTTCTGTGTAAGACTTGTTTCACAAAGTGCTCGTGTTTAGTGCGTTGGTTCTTAATTGAGAACAGGAAAATGAACGAACAAAAGATTAGTTTAAAGTTTTGTTTTAAGCTTGGTAAGACACTGAAAGAAACTTATGCGATGCTGGTATGTGTTTAGGAAGATCAAACACTGTCCATGAAATGTGTGTACGAGTGGTTCACCCGTTTTCAAGAAGGCAAGTGTAATAAGAGGTTTTGGTAGATAAAGAGCCATAGCAGATGTTTTATTTTAGCCTTGAGTGAAGACATTATGTTAAAACAAATGCTTGTGATCCCCCCCCCCCAACCATCAGTAGAGTATTTTTTAAAGAAACTGACCTTGTTACGTCCTCAAAGTATGGTTTAGTTCTTGTGTAAGGTCGCCAGATGGCGCTCTTTTCTCTTGGCACGGAGTTAGGATTTTTTAAGAGCTTAGTGTTATTCTACTTAGATGCAATGGCACAAGTGCATATGGATGTACTCCGAATGCTTCTAATTCCAATATAGTTTGGATAATAAATAGTTTAATTACGGTCCGTCGATTGATAATTTAGTAGTATAAGACATTTTTCATGGTGTATCGAGCCTGAGCCAAATTAGCACCTCTGGATTGAGCACAATAGTTGTTAAATGAATTACGATTGAACTGTTTTTCACGATTTTATAGAGATTGTACTATGTTGTCAATTACAAAGCTTTATTGAAAAAGGGTTAACTTAAAAACCCAAATTGTTGAATTTTGAACCAAGTGAAAATGCTGCAGATATTTCAGCGCATTTAAATGTACTAGAAAAACTCTAGAAAAAGTTCGAAGATCTCAAGACGGAATACTACGAAACAGTAGAAGAGGGAGAAATTGAATCATCTCTAGCGGCTACTGGTTCAGTTTTATAAGATTTGGAGGTAAGATTTACAACCTTACTTCATTATTGTAAAACTGAAACTTCTGTTTGTTGAATGTAACAAATTTAGCGTTAATAATTCTTGTAAAAATTATAGCTCTAAAAATATTGCGATTAAATTGCTAGAAACTCCACTTCATATATTTTCTGGAAAATTTGAAGAGTGGATTATATATATATATATACAGGGTGTCCAGCCTTAATGTTACCCAATAGCTAATTCCCGAACCGTTCGATTTAGATATGCACTTCCAATTTGAAAAATGTTTTAAAAAAGGTACAGAATGTTTTTACATGCTTTTCGAACCAAAAAAACCATTTACAAAAAATTACAAAAATTAAATTTTTATACGGTCTCCAGGTCCTATCACTTCTATATAGGAAAATATGCAGTACACAAAAACAAAGTAAACACAAAAGGTTTCATTTTATTACGATAAAAACTGACCGAGTTATGCCTACATAAATTTGAAGCATCTGAGTTGCTCAGAAAAGGGGGTCGTATATAAATTCAGTTTAGAGAACAGTAATTCACTATCTACAAAAAGAGCAAAAGAAAAACATCATAATAATATTAAAACATCGTAGTAAACATCATAGATTGACAATTTGTATTGCTGTATGGCAAACAAAAATTAAATTAAAGAAATACAACTTGTACCGAAAAGATTAAAACAGCTTGTTTTAACAAATAGCAGCAAAATAATACAGGATTTGCCGTTCAAATTATAGCATAATTTGGAATGATGCGCCAATCATAAATCAGGGGCTTTATTATATCAAAATGACCAAATTAAATAATGGTGAAGGCACGAGACAAGGCAATACGTCTATGACAACTCCCAGTTTTATACAAGCGTTAAACAGCACGGGCAATTGTACAATAAGATAGATGTCTTCGAGTGGGAAATTTAATGGCATAAAGTCTTGCAGCCTCTCTCTTATTTCGATTACACTACCCATAAAACAGTACCATTTCGCAGTATTCTTCATTTGTATACATCTCGTTCTCCCGTACTAGAATTCGTAATATTAGAATACGACTGTATGCAATTGCAAGCGACTACACAACAGATTTTTAACGTTCGTCATGATCAGCAGAAAATTAGACTGAAGCCGCAGCAAATAAGTCTATTTTTTTGGAACTGCTTTTAAAATGTTTTCTTCGTCCAAAATATTTTATTTTTTCTATGTTTCACACGTACACAGAATAAATTTTATTTCTTAAGTACTTAATTATTGTATTATTAACGTATGCTTTTAAATTTAAAAACGATTTACATAAAAGTGACGTGCAAGAGCGAAAGTTTCCCGGCAGAGCTCCAACTAATTTTACTTTGGAGACGGCCCCTAACTAGCTTCTTGAAAATAGCTGAGAAAATGGATAAAATATATGATTTTCAAAGTTCCATAACTCGGCCAGTTTTTATCGTAATAAAATGAAACTTTTTGTGTACTGCATCGTTTTCTAAATATAAGTGATAGGACCTGGGGACCGTATAAAAAATTAATTTTTGTAATTTTTTTCTAAATGGTTTTTTTTTTGGTTTGAAAAGCACGTAAAAACATTCTTTACCTGTTTCAACATTTTTCAAATTGGAAGTCCATATCTAACACTAACGGTTCGGGAATTGGTTATTGGGTAACATTAAGGCTGGACACCCTGTATATATATATATATATATTTAAAGTACAATTTCAAAATTTAATAGAAGATAATGAATGTTTAACTAAAAATCAAAAACTATTCTATTTGCGTGCATTTTTAAAAGGTGATGCAAAAAACATTAAAACTTTGGATGATTCCTACAAATCGCTCTACAAAGCTCTTGATGAGCATTATTAAAATAAAAGATTGGTAGTTGATTTACATGTTAAAAATATAATTAATTATGAAAAACCAACTCATGAGTCGGCAAAAGACTTATAAGAAAATTTCTAGATTGCATTTCTAAAAGCTAAAATGATGAAATTTTGAAAAGGATAAATTGTCAAATGTGTTATTGTTAAGTATTGTTTTACTAAAGCTAGCCATAGAGACACGTAAGCAATATGAGTTATCACTTGTAAATATTGAAGTTCCAGAATTTGATGATTTAGTAGATTTCTTGGATAAAAGATATTTAGTTTT
The DNA here is from genome assembly GCA_019973975.1 of Trichonephila clavata. NCBI lineage: Eukaryota > Metazoa > Arthropoda > Arachnida > Araneae > Nephilidae > Trichonephila > Trichonephila clavata. The sequence continues at coordinate 37,938 of BMAO01025242.1, forward strand.
AAGTAATATTAGCCGTAATCTTTCTGTTAAGCCAAAATATTCAGAAAGGATAAAGAATGCAAAATCTCTATTTGTTAAATCTCCAAGTGGAATTTAGAATTAGGAGAATCTTCTGATATAGAGAGAACCGAAAATTAAATAGTCTAAGGAGACGTCCATATTTGAATTCGGAATTGCCTTCCCTTTACTCAAATTTTATGGAAGAAAATACGAACAGCTAGGACATATGGAAGAATTAAACGATTTTAATTTTCATCATTTAAAATATGTTTTTCCTCACCACGGGGGTATATAAATTTGATAGTAAAACTACAAAACTTAGAGTAATTTTCAATGCATTTTCACCTTCTGCTAAGGGAATTTCCTTAAATGATGACTTGCTAAATGGAGATGTAGTGCAAAATGAGATTTTTTCTCTCTATCCTTTTAAGATTTTCGTCAACACAAAATAGAATTCACAGCTGATGTCAAGAAAATGTATCGACAAATATGGGTTAATCCTGATCAATGCTATTTACAGTGCGTTTTATAGAAGAAAAATTTTAAAGAAAAACCGAAAAACAAGCTTTTAAATGTTACATATGGAACAAAATCTTCCCCACATTTAGCCACAAGAGTCTTGAAACAGCTTACAACAGATAAACAAGGTGCTTACCCCCTTGCTTCAGCTGCAGCATCAAGTGACTTCTATGTCGATGATATTCTAACGAGAGCTGATAATGTGGTTTCTGCAATTGGAGCTGCAACAACAGTTAATTTCTAAGTTAAAATCTGGTGGAATGGAACTGCACAAATGGTGTTATAAGCAGAAAAATACTAATAGAACAAGTTTCCCATCGTGATTAACAACATGATTTAGATGACAGCGACTCCCAAGGTATCCCTAGGTTTAAGGAGGAACCCTAAAGAAGACCATTTTAACTTTACCATCTCACTTGGCTCAAGTAAAATGATTAAATGCACCGTAATGGCAGAAATTTTAAGTATTTTTGATTCCTTAGGTCTTCTAGGACCAGTAATAGAGCAAGCCAAAAAATTTCTACAAAAGTCATGGCTTTTAAAATTAGATTGGAATCAAGAATTTTTTTACAGTTGAAAGAGAAAAAGTCTTTGGAAAGATTCCAAAGTGTCTTACCTGATCTTAAGAACTTGAAAATTAACGTCATGTCTTTACTGAATGCAATGTTAAAAGACTTGACATTACATGGCTTCTGTGATGCAAGTAAGGACACATATAATGCTGTAGTATATCTCCGTTGTATCACCAATTCGAATGATGTTTAGGTGGTGTTACTCTGCAGCAAATGTAGAATTGCACCAGTTACCTAAGGTTTTAACTATTCCACGGCTTGAACTTTGTGCTGCTGAATTACTATATATATATATCCAAGCTGATTTCCAAAGTTCAATCATCCCTCAGGTTCGTGATCAGTAAAATTTATTTTTACACTGACTCAACCATAGTGCTCACTTTGATAGGTTCTTCACCACATTTACTGAAAGTGTTCGTTTCCAATCGAATTTCTCAAATCCAAAAACTCACAAAATACTTCTGCTGGAGATGGATCAACACTGCTGCCAATCCTGCAAATCTCATTTCAAGAGGAGTCATTTCAGATCAAACTGGATCCAACCCAGTGTGGTGGCATGGACCAAATTTCCTTTTCCAAAAAACTGTTGAGTTTAATAGTGAACCGAACCCTCCACCTGATGAAGAGTACTTATGTTGTGTTCCGACCCCAGGATCTCATCAACCACCAGGCCATGTGTGTTCCCCTCCCTTGCGTGAGGGGAGAAACCGCTCAACTCCCCACCGAAGGAGCATTAGCTGTAACCTTTTTCTACCTTTACCCCACTACTCAGGTGGGGATTACCCTTGTATGTTTAACGTTTAGTGCTGATATTAAAGATACTGTTCCGGTGTGCTTCGCAGCAATTATTTGTTTTTCTCTTGACTTTATTATCAAAAGAACCTGCTATTCATATAGAGAAACTCTATTTCCCACAACTTACATGAATTTAAAAGGACTCGAAACAGCATTGACTACAAATGATACAATAATTGTGTGACTCTCTTTTTGGTGTAACCAAAAACTTTTCCAAATTAATTCATATTTTAAGTTTTATTTACAGAATTTTTCACAATGTAAGGAATCCCAATAACAAAAGAAGTCGGCCTCTTTCATTGCAGGAGTTACAAAGTAGTCAGGGCCGATCCTAGAGTGTTTTTGCTTACACGTATTGGAGCCCCTGTAGCTTCGGGCCCCGTTGTCACTATAAACTCTTAATTAAACAATAAACAAACAAAAATACTACCTTTTAAATAAAAGTAGATATTTTATAATTAGAAACGCAAAATAACTGTATTTTCTCAGAAAATATAATCCAATAAAAAAAAGTATAAATCTCGTGAAACGAAAAATATATAAATCAGTCCTTCTAAAAAGACTACCTAATAAATAACTATAAAATAACTTTTCTGGTTTTCTGAGAAGCAAATTTGTCAATAGTTTCAGTGAAATCCATTTTTTCTGAAGTTTCGGATTCAATAGAGAGATGGCTTAATCTCAAAGCCTTTCTTGTGTTATATTATTTCTCGAGTAATTTTTAAAACTTTTTCATTTACTGAAACTTTTTTCCCCTGAAGTTAGAAAAACAAGTAAGGTTAAAAAAATCCTTATTGCTTGAGCAAAATTTGGAGATCATTCTTGGCTATAATTTCTAATACCTCAATTGGCGGCTTTTACCTGGAAAAATATCTTTGTGAATGAAGTCATTTCATTAAAGGGTTGTGTGTGTGTGTGTGTATACCGTCTCTATATCTTTCACAATACTTCCTTCCTCCTGAACCTGTAGCATAATATTCAAGTCCATTTCAGACTTTCGTGAAGTCATCATCAGAAATGTTGTGAAACTCATACAGAAAGCAGAATATCGAATAGCACAGATTATCATCAGCACGATAAGTGATAATATGGTAAATCGTCCATTAGCTGAAGATATCGCGAATTGCTGGAAGGAATTTGAAGCTGCCCTCATAAAGAAATAAATCTATTTTCGAGATGGGAAATTCGGGATCAATACCTAAATCCCTAGCAAGTGTGTTGTTACTGAATCGACAGATATCTTAAAGTTATCAACAGATCTTTGGGAAACTAAATATTTTTTAAGATTATCTAAGCCTTCAATGCATCCCACGATGTTTAGTTTAGGATTTTGAAGCAATTTACTCAATACATCAATTATTGATAATAAATCGCACCAAATAAAATTGAACACAAATTTAAATGTGTTCAATTTTTTTTCCTGTCTCTGATGGTATCTTCAAATAAGGTATTTAATGCGGTACTAATTTTTAGGTCTTGTTTAAGAGGTCTAATAGTATTGATACGACCTTCACTCCTTGTTTCCCTTAACGGTTTTAAAGTTAGACTTTTCGCGTGTTTTTGAAGTGAAAACTTCTTTAGCGGCGTTGGGCACTTTTTGCTAGGGGAAAATCTTACGGGTTCGCGTCACCGACATGCTCTGACTAGCGCAAAAAGTGTGCTGTTCGCTTTAGACACTTTTTGGATGAATGAAATCTCGTGCGTTCGCGTTACCGACATGCTTATAGCAGTTTTTCTGTAGCTATACAGCTGACGTATAGTGCTGTGTATATCTTATAAGTGAAATTGAATGGATTTAGTGAAGACTTCAATGTGTATATACTGTGCATTGTTAAAATAGTGTTTTTGTTTGATTATTATTTGAATCGTTTAATTGAAGAAGATCATTGTACAGTACAGTAGTGAGTACTAAATAAATATACTAATATTTGTAAGATAAAAAATAAATAACAGAAATTTATTTTAAATACTCGCATTTATTTTAGCGTTTGAAAATTTTATATTATTTAAAATTATTTTAAATAATCGTATTTATTCTGGCCTTTTAATATATATATATTGTATTATTTATTCTCTAATATTTAACCTCTGCAATGCATCACGCAATCCGGATTAGTATTTCACAGTGGCTTAAACGTTTTCTTACTACCTTGGTAAAACAGACATCTAGTTGTTCAATCGTAATTTTATCGTGGATTTTGAAATTAAAATTTTTATAAAATCTAATAATAATTCAAGATATATAATCTAATAATAATTCAAAATTATAGTTTATTACCTTATATCATTAAAATATTTAGTTTGAAATAATGAAAACGGCTCCGACATTAATTCCATTAAATATTTTATTTTATTTAAAAATTTATTATTTCGAAATCATTATTTATTAATTTAAATTGTCAAAAATAAAATATATGCTCTTCTATTTTTTGCAAAACGATTATCTATAATTTTATATCATTTGATTTTATTGTTAGAAATTTACGAAAAAATATAATCAGGGAATTAGGGTTATTTTAAATATCCGTTTTTCATATTTGCTTAGATCCTTAACATTTCCCCCTAATTTCTACTTTGGCAATGACTATTCACAAATCACAGGGAGGTACTTATGATGCTATTATCTACGAATACGATCGCAAACATCCTAGAGAATTAGTTTACGTAGCTTTAACAAGAGTAACGAGGATTCAAGGTTTATTTTTGGTTACTCAAGAAAATATTAGCAGCAGCTGGAAATTTTGGATTGGTAGAACAGGAACACCTCTAAATACTTCAGAAACAGATAAACATCATAAAAGATCAACAAGTCATCGAGAGGAACTAACGTTAGAATTGAAAAGGTTACAAAACAATACACTACAAACGGTCACCAAAACTTTTCTAGAATTCATCTCCAACAAGAAAGGATTATCGATATTTTCATTCAATTGTCAAAGTTTGCATGCGCATGGAGCTGATCTAAAAAATGATGCTATCGTAAAAAAGTCAAATGTTCTGCTTTTGTCGGAAATTCGTATGAAAAACGAAGAACCACTTGATATTCCGAATTTCAACTTTGTAGTAAGTTATAAAAGACCCGAAGTTCCAGCAGCAGGCTACCTATTTATCACAATACTCAAGATACGTCACTTCATTACTTCACATATAAACATACATACTAAATTCACTAGAAGCATTGGTGTTAATGTTTCTGATATAGGCGAAATATTCGTTGCTCGTTGTGATTCCGAGAATGGGCAATTCATATTAATGGTTGCCGTTTATATTTCGCCTGGAAAATCTATGCGACAGACACAACAATTTTTATTCGAAAATTTGATGATTTATACAAAAAAATGTTCTGAAATACTCGATAAAAGATTTGGCGAAAAATATGATAATGTACCGATTATTTTAAGTGGAGACTTCAATATTAACTTTGCAGATGATAAAACTCTACCACTAATTGAATTTCTAAATGAAACAATTTAAATATGTCCAATGATCGAAAACTCAGTAGTACAAAATATAAAACGACGATCGATGTGGTTTTTACGCGATACTTAGATAAATTTGAATAAAACATTTCTCTTTCTTACTTTAGTTACCATACGCCTATTGTATCTTTTTTTTAAAAAAATGAAATGATTGAAAGTAAAAAAGTCGAAGTATTGTTGAAATTAATGATAGCAATGATGCAAACAATTAAAATAATGTTAAAAATCAAGTATATTGAAATTTAAGTAAATACAAATACTATCCATAAATAATATGATTGTATATTAATTGTTATTTCAATTGAATTGTATTTATATTTTGTCATGATCTTGTACAGCCCGTAATATATTTGAAAAAACATATAAACATGCATTTAGTTGTTGCTCGGAGTGTCAATAGATGTGAAAACCAGATTGATGTTGATAATTTTAATTCAAACATTATGAAATTTCAAATTTTTATTCTAAAAATTCTAAGTTTTCACTTCTATCGGCAGTCTCTATAACTGCCATTTTTTTTTTTTTTTTTTTTTTTGCTAAATACCATCGATATGGGGGAGCAGAAAAGTAATTACATACATTTGTACCATAAAAAAAAATTTCATCATTAGAGCTGGCAGGCAGCGCCATTACCGATGAGATTTAATGTGCGAGCCCCCCCCCCCCACACACAACACACGTACATACAATATAAAGTAAAGGGTTTTTTTTCTCTCTTTTATCAATGCAATATAGGTGGTGATGTAGTAAAAAATTTATCTCGTTAATGACTTTATATTTGCTGGCAAATATTGAAATGGATTATAGCTCGTAATATTTATTAAGAGTGCGTTTGTGTGATATTTAGATAAAAAATTCTTAATAAAAAAAATCCATTTGAAAAATTAACAAGAAAAACTGTTTTCTTCTCCCCTCTACGTTAATTTAAAGTAATTTTTCATAATTGGATAAATGTCAATTTATCTTTAATAAACAAGTAGAGAGGTAAAAATAACAGAACTAAGAAAATAATGTTTCATTAGAAATTAATTTTTGTTGCAAATTACCGTTACAACTGGAAAGCGAATTTTTAAAACTAAACACCAAATAGTACATCAATATGTTAAATTGATTTTTAAAAAGTTGACTGTATAAACAGATTATTTCCTTCATATTTATAACCAATTTCTAAATGAGGGGGGAAAGTTTTAAAATTATTTTTCTAAAAAGTATTTAAACCTGTTGTATGAATAAATATATCGGAAATTCTTAGAGCAACGAATAAAATAAAAAAAATGGTATGGCCGTATACCAAAACCGACAGTTATAAACAATTTTGATACTTAATTTATAAATGATTGTATCGGATTAAATATTTGAAAACAATTCAATACGGCTTCATCAATTCAGTCTTAAACGTGATGCATACAAGAGATGTTATGAAGAACCATTGAATAGATAAATTCTGCTAATATACAGAAAACAGTAAACACGGTGAAATACGGTAAGAGGCTAAGTCAGTAAACAAGTATTTTATTTTTTATAAGTCAAAATACATTTGACATAATAAAAAATAAAATACACATTTACTCTGAGATATAATCTATATATAAAGGAGAAAAGCGACTCACTGACTGACTAATCACGAGATCTCCGAAACTGTTCATACTACAGACTTGAAATTTGGTAGACATGTCCCTTTCATGGAGTAGAGATCAGCTAAGAATGGATTTTTCGAAATTCCAACCGCAAGGGACGTTACGGGGGGTTAAGGGGCGTTATAAATAATTGTTTCTATTTTTAAAGTACTCAGCGCACAATCTTGAAATTGGGTAAGTAGATTCCTTTCATAGAGTAGAGATCCGCTACAAAATGAGTTTGGTGAATATCGACAACCAAGTAGCGTTGCGGGGGCTTAGGGGGCGTTTTAGATAATTATTTCCATTTTTAAATTATTAGACACACAGTCTTTAAATTTGATAAATAAGATTCCTTTCATAGAGTAAAGATCAGTTACAAGATTAGTTTTGTGAAAATAGCCCCCCCCCAAGTGGCGTTGTGGTGGATTAAGGGGCGTAATAGATAAATATTTCCGTTTTTAAACTATCATATCTACCTGCTTGAAAATTGGTATGCATGTTTCTTTCATGGAGCAAATATCCGCTACAAAATGAGTTTCGTGAAAATTGACCCCCAAGTGGCGTTGCATGGCTTAAGGGGCGTTTTAGATATTTATTTCCATTTTGAAACTATTCGACGCACAGTCCTTAAATTTGATAAGTAGATTCCTTTCATAGATTAGAGATCAGCTACAAAATGGGTTTTGTGAAAATAGCTCCCCCAATTGGTGTTGCACGGGATTAGGGGGGGGGGGGGGTAATAGATAAATATTTCCGTTTTTAACTACTAGACCTACCTGCTTGAAAATTGGTAGGCATGTTTTTTTCATGGAGTAAAATCCGCTACAAAATGGATTTAGGGGAAATTAACCCCAAGGGGTGTTGCGGCGGGTTAAGTGGCGTTATAAATTCCGATTTTTAAACTATTAGACGTACAATCTTGGAATTGGGTAAGCAGATTCCTCTTACAGGGTAGAGATACGCTACAAAATGGTTTAATTGAAATCGACTCCCAAGTGGCGTTACGTGGATCAAGGAGCGTTCTAGATAGTTATTTCCATTTTTAAACTACTGGAAGTACAGTCTTGAAATAGATCAGCAGATCCTTTCATGGAATAAAGATGCGCTATATAATGTGTTTAGTGAAAATCGACCCCAAGTGGCATTGCGGGGGCTCAGGGAGCGTCATAAATAATTATTCCCATTTTTTAAAGTATGAGACGTACAGTCTTGAAATTTGGTTAGCAGATTCCTATCGTATTGTACAGAACCGCTACAAAATGTGTTTCGCGAAAATCAAACCACAAGTTTCATTTCGGGGAATTAAGGGGCGTAATAGATAAATATTTCCGTTTTTAAACTGTTATATCTACCCGCTTGAAAATTGGTAGGCACGTTTCTTCCTTGGAACAGAGTTTTTCTAACAAAAAGTAAAACAAAAATCGACCCCTAAGGATGGTTGCGAAGGGTCAAGGGGAGTTACAGAAAGAAACAAAAATACCGTTTTTGAAGTTATACCCACGTACTTGAAATTTGTTAAGCATGTTTCTTTTGTTGAATAGGGAACTACTAAGAATGTATTTTACGGAAATCATTTCCTGGGGGAACAGGGGGTTAATGGGGCGTATTGACAAAAAATCTCCTTTTTTCGAACAACAAGGACTATAATAATGGAGTTTGGTTTGCATTTTCCTTTTTTTAAATTGAAATCTGCTAAGAACAGTTATATTGGAGTAGTATTTACAGAGTAGAGATCCACCAAAAATTGATTTTGTGGAAATCCACTTTCTTATAGGGTTACAAAAGTGCAAGCATCATTCTATACTTACTTTTAGAGATTTTTAGAAAATACAAATTAGAAGTCCTGTCCTTTTTTATATCAAGAGTCGAGAGTTACAGTTATAATTATATTTTTCAACATTATCGAATTCTTAATGCTAGGGCTTAGATATCAAAAAATTATGTATAAATATATATATTTCTATATAAACAGTATATAGTTATAAAACATCGTGAAATACCCAGCGAAGCGGGTGGGCAATGGCTAGTGCACTTATAAATGTATCAGTACTACACAATGTATTTTATAATTAATTTAACAATACTAAGTAAAGAACAAGTTACCCGATGGGCTTGTCGCATTTAAAAAGTACGTACAAAATTAACACTTTGGTTGATAATTTGTGCAGTTTATAATTAATCCCTTAACTGTCGTTTAAAAGTTACGTGATTCGCTCCCCGATGCCACCTTTTTTCACATAGGCACACGTTTATGATGTATTGGGGGGGGGAGAGAAAAGAAATCCATAAGCAAATTACCTGAAATAAGTAAATCCTTCGGAAATACACACTGTCAATGTCCTTTTATTGCATTCCAAAGCCTTTGGAATAATTTTATTGATAGCAGTGCACAGTAAAGATAGTATATACACTCAAGTATAGTATATACACTCAAGAGCCAAAACATTATGACCACAAGTCAATAACGAGTTGGCCCACCTTTGGTGCGCAATACAGCTTCAACCCGCCTTGGCATGGATGCCACAAGTTCTTGGTAGATGGCCGGAGACAGATTGTAGCAGATGTTTAAGCAACGGTCACGCAAATACGAGATATTGCGAATCGGTGGTCTTTGAACTCTGAGCTGCCGTCCCATGACATCCCAAATGTGTTCTATCGGACTGAGATCCGGTGAGTTAGATGGCCAGGACATTAACTGGAATTCAGCATCATGTTCCTGGAACCACTCCAACACAATTTTAGCCTTGTGACACGGGGCCCTGTTGGAACATTCCATTTCCAGCTGGAAAAACAGATGCCATGTAAGGGTGCAACTAGTCCGCAATGATGTTCAGATACCCTGTAGCATTCATAGTCTGCTCTACCACAACCACGGGTCCCAGGGACGCCTAAGAGAACGTCCCCCAAAGAATAATACCGCCACCACCGGCCTGTGTATGACCTACTGTACATTGAGGGAGCAACTGTTCGCCTGGAAGACGGCGTATCCTGATAGGGCCATCGGGGTGATGAATGACAAACCGTGATTCATCTGACCAGGCAACTCTCTCCCACTGATCGATGGATCGCGATGTTCCCGGGCCCAGCGCAGGCGGCGATGACGCTTGGTCAGCAAAGGCACACGAGTGGGACGTTTGCTGCGTAGCCCCATATCCAACAGTGTCCGCTGAACAGTGTGCTCCGATACTATTCTACTTGGCCCTGCATTGTATTGGGCTGTCAGCTGAGCCACTGTCTGGCTCCGGTTTTGCTTCACCATGCGAGACAGTCTCCGACGACCTTTTTCTTTGATAGCGCGTGAACGTCCAACACCGTGTCGTCTACTGCTGGTTTCACCGTCATTCATCCACTTTGCATAAGTACTAACAACTGTAGATCACGAACAACCCACGAGTCGAGCAGTTTCGGAAATACTTGTTCCGAGCCATTACAATCTGCCCTCTATCAAAGTAACTTAGATCCGCAGCCTTTCCCATCACACACAGAAGTAAGTGAAAGGATGATTCTTCAGACTCTCCAGCAGCAGTTAAATACCACTTCCACCTGATCACGTGCCTTTCACGTCATCCAGGCGTGTTCATTGCAAAATGTAGGGGTGGTCATAATGTTTTGGCTCTTGAGTGTATATGTCCGTAGAAATTAACGTTTTGGTTGCACGAAATCTTTATATACGCCGGTGGCACTTAAGAGGTTTAAGTCGTATTGTAACTTTAGCGTCAGAGTATAGTATTATTGAATTCAAAACATTGTTGTTGTATTGAGGGAGGGGGTGCGATGAAAATTATGATTAAATATTAGGTCGTAAATATTGAAAGTTTGAGAAGTACTGAACTAAGGGATTAAATATGAGTTTCTGGCCTCTTTTGTATTAAAATGCTTTGTTTCACATAGGGGCATATCTGACAGGAAAATTTTTGAAAAACAAATCATCATTTATTATTACTTGTTATATTTTTAGACAAAATTTATTGGAATTATTGCCTGTGCAAAATAGTCACGGTTCCAAGTTAGTCAGAGAAATGTTTATTGTGACTACAAATTCCTGACTGCTGAACCGTTTCGAACAAGACAGCCACAAGAGGCAAACCTTTTCACAGTTTTTAAATTAGAAGTAAATGCATATTGTTGAAGTAAGGTGATAGTGGGAAAAATGCGCTGATGTATCTGAATGTTTAGGCACCAGTGCTTTAATAATGACAAGATCTCACAGGTTGTTTATAAGAACTATAGCGTGGTATGGTTGGGCTATCTTTTACTTCTATAAAAAAGGTGCAAAAAAACTCGTTTGTTTCCTCTGTTTCTCAAAACATTGGTGGTCGTCCTCCCATGTCTCATTTTTTTTCCTTAGTGTTTTCTCACAACGCCAATACGACCTCTACTTCAATCTTCAAGCTGCGTTCCACCAAGCATATCTAAGGCCTTCACAAGTCAAAATAAAAATTCGAAAAAAAAAGTAAATTTGTGTGCAAAATAGATTCATGTGCTCTGTGGAGTTTATATAATCCCAACAGAGTACCTAAAATCGTGTTTCTCAAAGAGGGTCCCACGAGGAAATTTAAAACATAAATTCGGAGCCTTTTTTATTTCCAATAAATTCCTGCAATTATTATAATATGATAAAAAAATATTAAAACATTTTTTTTTCTTTATATGTACTACCTAGATTATAAGCATTCTGTTGTTTATGATCCAGGATTTCACAAAATGATTTTATACTCACTAGTGCAATGTTTTGCACACCTAACACCTGTATAATAATATTTCCCAGAGGAGAAAAACTAAGCTAGAATGCATAAATCAGAAGGCTTGCCAATGAAGGGAATGTAATTTTTTGTAGAATTATTATATATTCAAATAGTATGATTTAATAATTATTTTATATAATACTAATAATATAATTTAAGTAATATAATTTAACAGTAATTATAAAAAAAGAGTAACCACATCGTATAGTAAAAAGAAGCGAAAATAAGAATACTCATGTAAAATAATTATAAAGAAATAACCAAAAAATAATAATGAATAAACAACATCGTAAAAAAATAACATAATATTTATAAATAAATAAAAGAAATATAATTAAAAAACTATTACAAATAACGAATATTATATGATTATCACACATAATAATAATTGTATTTTTATATTATATTATTGATAATGTATATTAAAATTTCTTATGAATATAAAACGAAAAGTACAGCAAACGTGCAATGTCCCAAAAACTGCAAGTT
>BMAO01025242.1:71502-158986 GCA_019973975.1 Trichonephila clavata
AATACAAAATTACTTATATGCTAATTATGCATCATTTAAAGATATTTATTGACATAAAAATAAACATAAAATACAACTATTACTTCAATATAAATACAAATATTAAAACTGTGCACACACATAAATATGTATATTTTTAGAATTTTTAAGGAAAACTTAAAATATGACTGTTCTTCAATATAAATAAAATTAAAATTGTATATGTGTTATGCATTCTTAAAAATATTTATGAAACTAGAAATAAACAACGTAAAGTATAAGTGTTCATGCAGCAAAGTTAAATAAAAAATTAAAATTTTAATGAGAACCTTGTCCCTGCAGGGATCTACTTAATGTCGCAATATCACGGGTATAATTCGTTACTTTCAATTTGACACAGGATTCAGAATTTTCAGCAGTTAAACAATTTCTTTGTGGACTCAAAATATATTTTATATGAGAAAAAATTTGTTCATATAGATATGTGGAACCAAAAGTGGAAAGCAGGGCACAAGCTATTTTTTTCAAACAATTAAATCTTTCTGGCAATGACATCCAGCAATTTAAAATAGCTGTCGATTTATTGCTAGAGTTATCTTCCAAATTTTTCCGTAACTCCGTAAATTTTGTTTTCCATAATTCTGAAGATATTAGTTCAATAAGTTCAATTTCAAAATTATCAGTTTCCATCCACTCAAAAATTGACAAATCGAATGGGATTATTAAAGGGTCTATTAAATCAGGTTTGATTAGAAATGAAAATATGGGCATACAAGCTTCAAAGTCTTTGCATCTTTTAGAAAACTCCTGCTTAAGTGCTTCAACATAAATTTGAAGTTCATCTTTGTCTACGATTGATGTATTTGCAAGCGCTTTAACATTTGGGAAGTATTTGTATTTTTACTAGTATTAATATCACGGAAAATATATTTAATTTTGTAGCAAAGCCCTTCCAATATTCAAAAAGTTCAAGTACTGTTTGACTTTTTCCTTGCAATCCTAAGTTTAGTTCATTGAGATGTTTAGTTATATTTGTCAGAAACATCAATTTACATAACCATTCCTTGTCGTCTAATTCCGGAAAATGTTGTCCCTTATCATTAACGAAAATTTTAATGTGCTCCATGCATGACCCAAACTTATTCAATACATTACCACGACTACGCCAACGGACATGACTGTGCAAGGGAAGATCTCCATATTCACTTTCCATTTCTTCTAAAAGAGATTGTCTGTGTACTAATGAAGATCGAGACACTATAAAATTAACTATTATAACAACAGTATTCATTACAGAAATTAAGTGCTGAGACGAAATTTTGGCAACTAAGCTTTCCTGATGTATTATGCAATGGAAGTTAAATATTTTATGTCCAATATGATTTTCAAGAAGTTTGACAAATCTCCTTTCCTTGCCAACCATTGCAGGAGCGCCTCAGTAGTTACACAAAATATTTTATTTATATTAATATTTTTTCTTTCAAAATGATTTATAAATAAAGAAAGAATATCCTGCCCTTTAGTTGTACCAGACAGAGGAAGCATACTGCATAATTCTTCATAAATTCGATTTTTATCACAATATCGTGCAATTACTGCAAGGCGTGCAACATCATTCACGTCTTTACTTTCATCAAGAACAATGTAAATGCGAACAGTTTCTCGTAAACCTGAATTTTGTTTCGCAGTTACATTTTCTGCCATTTACGTTATTCTTCTTTCAACAGTTCGCGCAGAAGCAGGTATTTCTTGAATTCGGGATAATATTGTTTGCAAGTTAGGTAAATCGCTGAACAATATTTTAGCACTTTTTAAAAATGTGTCCTTTATAGGTTCGTCAGCTGTAAAAGGTTTTCCTTTGGCTGCTAAACAATGAGCAATGACAAACTACATTCTATCGCTTTTGGTTCGACTCCAATTGTTTGACACAAAAATGTAATTTCCTTTTTATATCCAAAAACAGCTCTTTCTAAAACTTCGCATTTCTCATCAGAATTTTTAAATGTGGTCTGGTGTTTAGTTTGAAAATGTCTTTGTATACTTGACGTATGACATACGACACTTTCCCGACATAGCACACATACAGCGCGATCTCTTTGTTGTATGAATCCAAATTCGTTAGTCCAAGAATCTTGGAAATCGCGAACATCAAGCTTTTTTTTTTTAGTCGCCATTTGATCCAATATGTAACTATTAACTGTCACAATAATGAAACAAACTATATACAAATTTTCACAATAAAACTAACAACGTGACAAAGTTAAGTGACCAAAAAATCACGCCGTGCATCAAACTAAATTTAACTTTCGACTGAATTCATACCCGGTATTCGTATATCGGCGTGACTAATAGAAAACATGAAAAATATGTTCTAATATCTATTTCTATTAGCTTAATTCCCTCCAAAAGTAAAACATAAAATAATTATGACTTTTTTGGCACAATACTCCAAAAATTACATTTTCTCTTAATATTTAGTTAAAAAGGACATTTGTTATGAAATTTGATTCCCTTGCCTAATTAACCCGCATCATTGTGTGTTTTCTTTTCACCGAATTTATTTCCAATCCAAGGTTAAATTTTTGCAAAGTATTACTCAATAATTTTTTTATTTTTTATTTGTGATTTGAATATTTATTTTTATTTAATGCTAAAAGTAAGTCACATTTAAACAGAAGATGTTTTCTTTTACATAAAGCATACAAACTACAAGCAAGCTGATTCAGCAGAATCGTTTTATGGCAAAAAATCGAAAATGAAAAATAACCTTTATATGAAAATGTACGAGGGAATGAAAGGAGAGACAGAACGATTAGCTTTATATATGGTATATATCTTATAATTTTGTAGAGTGGTTACGTGCCACTGGAAATTGCTCCGCGTGCCACATCTGGCACGCGTGCCATAGGTTGCCGACCCCTGATTCAACCAATGGCTCCAGGAATTCAGCAAACTTTTCTTTCGTGAGACCAAGACTCTCGTGTACTATGAGTTTACTCTCCAATAAATCGTACAGCTCTGACAAATCCACTTTAACCCAACCAGTTACATTCTACATTACGATGAAAATCAAGTCCCCAACGTATAACTGCACTTGAAGTTCGTCTGATCCAAAACGCTCTTCCAACTGTGTTATTGCTTTTAAATAATTGTCCTTCGTCTGCGGAAAACTGGACACTAGCTGCTGTGGAATCTGGTACTACGCACTGCAACGAGTATTGGAATTCTTTGACAATCGTTGTAACCTGGTGATTTTTTTTCGAAATGCGACCAAAACACAAATAAATCTTTCGGCTCTCCACTGGATTTTCTTAACTCAAGTTTTGGTAACGTAACTTCCTCTTGTCTATGGAAAGATTTTCTCCCGGAATCAAAATCGTTTCCTCTTGGCTAGCTTCTAACAGTGAATAAATTTGACAGAATTTATCACGATATTCTTCGGATTTCGAAAAATCCTCTTGGTATCTATTTTTAAGTTCATCACTGTTTAATAACAAATGAGATATTTCTTCTTGGGTTATTTCCAGCCGAGAGAATTTATCTTGTGCCTGCTTATAGAAGAAGCGTTGACTTAATTTTAACCTAAATTTTCGGTTTTGATTCTGTTGCTAATACCATTGCAACACATACTGAACGCTGCTCTTAAAGACTTTTGTTTTGGTTTTAATATTTTAATATCCATATTTACCCCCCCCCCTCCCCCCAAAAAAAGATTAGCGGAAGCCAGAAAATATGTTGAACCTCACTGGGTTACAAAATGCAGGTTCAAGCAATAATCACATCAGGGATTATTCTATAGCAATTTTTATTATGGATATCACTTCATAGGAACAGCATCTACATATATATTACAAAAACCTGCGCAATACTCAGTTAACATAAAGCAGAAGTTCTAAGAATAAAATAGTCTCCAATTGTCAAAATGGTTCTTCTCTGTAGACTCCACCCACGCATTACGTCATTGAGATAATTCGTTGCTGTAGCCTTCAACACTAGTGGCCAAGTTAACGGATTCATGGCAGGCAGGTCACGAGTTCAAGCCTAATGCCACTGAAGACGCCGTGTAGGGACGCGATGCGCGTTAAATCTGTCGAGAGCGTAATCGTCCTGTTGGATTGGTGCGGTAGTTTGGAGAGGGGGTGCCAGTTTAAGTATCATCCTTGTTCTAAAATCAAAGTTCAAATTTATGAGGTCCGTTGCCAATAGCTCTCATGTTGCTTGATAGCGTGGCGTCAACAAACTTCAGCGTTCAGATTAGTTAAATAAAACCCCACCCACCATCATGACTAACCCTTCAGTTATTTTTCACATTAGAGTAAAAGTTTTTTTCTCCTTTCTTCACAAAGGTTTTTAAACTTCATTTCAGGGTTTCTTTTAACTAATGGGAAAAATTAAGTTCATTACTGATACTCATACTGTAATCAGCCAAGATTAAAGTTCACATCTCTGTGTTCGATGACAATGAGAAAGTTTTCAAGCTATTGTTTCAAACTTCATATAAAGCTCCACATGTAAACGTTTAATTTTTTTACATCTATAGAAGTTATCCTTTAAATTTCTTCTTAATAACCAAAAATCAGCAACCTTTTGTTGATGAGCCACTTCTTGATGCATGCGCGTCCGTAAAACGTTTATAATCTGGCAACAAGGGAAAACACATGTTCTTGAATTATTGTCAACAGTCAGGAATAATAATTATTGTTGGGGTTCATATCTCTTAAAAAAATCTACGTATTGCTTAATTGTATGAGATTAATTTTCTTGAATTTCTATTTTGTGAGATACACTTGAAATCATGGCACCTGTTGACAAGAGTGACTTAGATATGAATGTAACACATACTTTTAAGTGTGGAGTTTGCAATGAAAATGAATCAAAATATAAATGCCCGGTGTGTCTAGTAAGATAGTAAGTATTGAAATTTCTTCTTTGATTAAACTGAAAAAAAATTGAAGAAATTTCTATTATATCGCTTAGGATTATTAATAGTAAATAAGATTTCTTGATATGTTTTTTTTTTTAATGAACTGAACTCTGTGATACATTATCGGAATTATCTTCCAAATTTCTGGGTTATTCTTCTGATGATTTGTGTATTAAATTCAGCTCAGATGAAAACTTGAGTTCTGTCAGAATTTTTTAAAGATTAATGGGAAAAATCCACCTATTTCTTGTCTTTAGTTTAATTTTATTTTTATTCATACTGTGCACTTGCAGCTTGGTACTGTTCCTTTTCGGGGGTCGGTTAAAGGCGGTTAAATTTTTTTTTCTTGCCAAATTAAACTTAAAATACGTTGTTTTTTCTAAAGTTGTCTTTTTGCACATGCACCATAAGCATTTAAATTAGAGAATTGTAGTGGCCATAGTAGTCTAGTGGTCAAGGCAATGGACTCATGACTGGCGTGTCATGAATTCGAGCCTAGAACCGCCGTGTAGGAGAGTGATGCTTGTTAAATCTGTCGAGAGCTCAAACGTCCTCCCTTTGGTGTGGTAGTTAGAAGAGGGGGGTGCCAGTTCAGGTGTTGTCCTCATCCATGGTTCAAAATTACAAGGTCCGTTGCTGAAAACCTTCAAGTAGCTGAACAGTGTGACATTAATATTCAATCACTTGTGAATTATGTGGCAGGTTTACTACAATCTATATACATTTTTACTGCTATTTGCCGATTTTTTTGTTGCATTTTCACACCCCCGAAACGGAGAATTGCCTGCAAGTTCATGGCACTTGTGACATTCTTTAATTTTGTGAAATGTTGATCAGTTCTTTTCCCTAGAGAGAAAACTGTGAAAGAAACAAATATTCTGAACAGTACATCAATAAAGCACCATGAGAAAATTCTCAAAGTGTAAATCTAGTGATATAAACAACTCTGGAAGAATGAGCCTAAATATTTTTTGTGCTCTAAGTATACTTAAATGAGTTTTTAAGGGGCATGGAATTTAATCATTGCTTGAGAAGAAGACACTCAGGTATCGTTGTAGATTCTTTCTTTTGCTATGTACATGCATTTTTCATGTAATGCAGCATTTGATTCACAAAACTATGAATTTTCAAAGTTAGTTAAATTATGGCTAGTCTTGGAATATCTCAATTAAAAAACTTAGTGAAATGGTTACTCCACAATGGGATGTAACAATAGATGAGAGCCTTATATTATTTAAAGGATAACTAAAAGGGAATCAAATTTATTTCATTTGAGCAAGTAAGATTTGGAATAAAATGTTTCATGTTATGAGAAACAAGATCTAACATGGTTCTTATGTACTATCACAACAATGCCAATGTTTAAGATAACTTCCCAATTTAGTAACCATGATTTTGCATGTATTGTATGCATTGAATTGGCAACCAAGTGCTTCGTTTAATATAATGTTGCCAGTACAGTAGTGATAATACACAAGTACCTCTGATATATATGGTTAATATGAAATATATATACAGATAAAGACATAATTTTAAATTTTATGTTCTATCACATTATATGGCCTAAGATGCAGCCCTTGCTTCACAACAGATACTATGTTGTAACAGACAATTATTCTTCATCAAAATCAGAATAGCTAGTCTGATGTTGAACAGATATGATATACTAGACCCCAAAAAGAAGGGGGAAAAAACCTAAGGGAATGCAGAAAAAATTTGTGAAATTATATAAAAAGATTTTCAGAAAAGAAAAAGTTCCATTGATTAAGTAAATGGACTTAAAAGGTTATTTCACTGTTAACATGATTAATAATATTGAAATGGGACAGCTTTAAGTCTGCTCTGAAACTAAAGGTAAGCTTAAAATCTATGAATAATAATACTAGTGGAAGGAGTTGACCACACATAGATCTAAATATGAAACTCGTCTGTTGTCTACAGTAAAAAAAGGAAAACATATATTTTTGATCTCATTGGCTGCATTATTAAAAAACATATCTTGTGAATAAATTTTAAATGAGAAAAACTTGCTTCTGAGCCTAATACTGAGCCTAGAATGATGAAAATATATTTAAAAGAAATAATTGATCCTACAGAGAGATAAGAAAGCTAGGCAATGTACAATTTTCTTTTGACAAGAAATGAAACTCAAAAAAGAATCTGAAAAGAAACATATTTTTGCCCTGATTGTGACTTTGTTTCACAAATATGCTTCAAATTGTATCACATACACATAAAATAGTCTAGAAGAGTGTGAACTCAAATTTGTTGTAGGTTCAAAATTTTTTTTTGCTAGATCTATAAATTCTTTTTCATTGCATACAAACACTTAGAGGTTTTCAGTTAGAAAATAAAAAAATAATTTAATGCATTAAAAGTTAAATAAATTTTTTTCTCCTTATAGTGAGGGCATGTCTTAAGACTTTTTGTGGCCCTGGGCCAGAGAAATCTTTTGAGGCCCAAATGTAAAAATAGACCCTACCTGGGGTCTTTAAGAGTAGACAGTGTATGTATTGTCAAATACTCATTGAAACATGTGCATGACTCATAATCTCACAAACCAAGGTGCAAACCGGCTTGACCGTTGTCCACATTTCAAATAAATGTGTTGAATGATTGTTTATGGCATTATGCATAGGCTGTATTTTGTGATGGACTATGGTCATCACATAATAATACATTCTTGCCACTTTTGCTTGCTGGCATGCAGTTTGAAATTCCCTGTTTTTTTTTGGAGAATATGTACAGGAATAATATTTGACTATTAAAATTTTCCAGATCATGATCTTATTAAGACAGAGTCAAGAAAGAAACAAGGCCTCCACCAAGGGTAAGGGTGTGGGCCTAGTTGACCCATGCCTTAAGATGTCCCTGTATGGAAGTTTGGAGAGTTGGGTATCAGTTTGAGTGTTGTCTTAGTCACTTGATGATGATTAAAATTGCAAAATCCATTGCCAATAGCCTACATCTGACTTCTAGTGGAGACAATAATAAGCAAACACTATATTGATAATAAAATAAGAAAGTAAAAACAAATTATATGTTTAATATTAATTCTGCATTTTTTTTAAAAAAAAAAATTGTTTTAATTTAAGCATAAAATCACATTTTTCATGAATATCTATTTTAAAGTAATCTGTTGTATTAATGAAACTCCTTATTTTACAAAATTTTGTTACTTATACATTAATGCCATACCAGTAATTTACTGCAAAAATGACTGCATGTCAGTGATGAATCACTTAAAATTTTATGAATTATGGCTGTGGTCGGTCTTCAACTTTTTTAACTCGTGAAACCCCTGGAACTATAAGGTATGACAATTCCCGCCAAACAGCTGAATTGGCTTCTTAGTAGAATTGATCACCACACATGTAAGGACACCTGCACTCTTAAATATACTGTGTGGTCTTGTCTTGGATTGCCCCAGCAACCTTTGACACCACAAGGAACCTCTCTCTGCCCAGGACCAGATGTAACTGGAAGCTAAAGAAGCCTGGAGAGGACAGAGAGAGGAGATGCCCTGAAAACCTTCGCTGAGCACGGACATGCTACTCCTCCCTCACAAACAATATTTTATGAACTCTAATAATCTAATTACTAAATTAATAATTTCAATGTAAATAATAGCTGTGATGTAATTAAATTTAACATTTAAATTAACCAGTATCACGCTACCTTTATTTGTCTCAAATGTTGCACTGTTTTTTTCACCATTCCACACACACACTTTGAAGATTATATTTCAAATATTTAAAATGGATTAGCATGTTATAGGTACTTTATAAACAGACAATGAAAAAAGTATTGTATTTATTATTAAAATTTTTTTTAAATCTAATTTTAATATAATTTACTTAATTTCTGATCCAAGTGTCACCAACTCATGCATTATATTTAGTAACTGGGATATGTGCTTGCATTTTTTTTACATGGAACTCAAAGTCTAGGTCTATTTAGATTATTTGCAATTGTATTAGATATTCTGCATTTTAATTTGTCTTTTATACTTTGTTTTTGTAGCCACTCACATGTTGAGAAATATTTTTCACTTAAAACATTGCTCTGACTGACATTAAAATGTTTATAGCTGTGTATTTTATATGAATTTCCAAACTAAAATTTAGGAGCTGTTCTTGCTTAAATTTAGATTTTAGCATCAAATCTGTTAATATGTCATTTAGTTGTTTCTCTTTGTTATAGACTCCCCCCCCCCTACCCGACACACAAATACAAAATAGGGGCATTTTTCATCAGAAAACTATTTAGTTTTGCAAGACATTGTTCTAATGAGTAAAAATTTATTTTGTGGAACCCGGGATAGTAAAGAATAGAATATTCAAAATCTAGTAAATAGTATTTATAAACTAAGATGTTTTAACATTCTTTTATAATATTTTAATAAAATTTTAAAAAGTATTGCGCAAAGTAAAGTTAATACAGTAGAGTTCTGAAAACTTAGACTAATGTATGGCTGAGTTTGTGAAAACCCTAGGTTATCAGGAACAGGATTAAAAAGAATAAGTAAGATTTTTTTCTCAGAAAATATTGTACTAAACTTGTATGTATTGTTTACTTGAAAGTACAACACCTTAAAGTTGAAAGTAATCTGCCCCAATACCCTTAAACAAAGGAAAAGTACATACTTTATGAAGGCAAAACATTTACTATGTGGAAATGAAAATTAATGGATATACATAGTACACAGTAATTTATGTGATCAGATACACCTCAGAAAAATACTTTATCAAGTAAAAAATTTGTCTATAAAGAAAATTAACAACTGACTTTACAAAAACTGGCAACTTTTTTTAAAGAAATGTGTTGCCTTCTGTACAGTTTTCTGCGTTTTGCTGCTTCATCATGAAAACGAGGAAGGAACAGTAAGTCCATTACCAAAGCACCTTGTTCAAAATACTGAAGGGCAGTTTCGACAGGCTTTCATCCCTTACAACATATTTTAAGAGTTTGTATGGTTTCCTCATCATTTTCCTGCATTTTTTCTTTAACTTTGACAGCAGCAACTATTTATGCATTGGACAGTCTTCATCGGACATGTTTTTTATGACCTGCAAGGGTGTGGCCAAGTTATCTGGGCTGCTGGGTTATTGAGTGCTTAGTTTTCAGGACTTTACTGAATATATAAATAAAATTTTTCTAGTTTTAATTAATAGAAGGAGCTTTAAAAACTTGTAACTGTACAAACTTCATAGAGAATTCGAATCCATTTTGCAAACACAGTTATAATATCCCTTCTTGATTTTTTATTGTGATTCATGGGAACCTCTGAATATGCCTTGTGGAACCCCAGTATTCCGTGGAACACAGTTTGAAGACCACTGAGTTAGGGCAACCTTTTTGCTATCATCCAAATGACAGCTTTAATTTGTTGAAATGTACCAAATGCTTAGGGTTAACACATAAGTACTAATTTTTATATTGCAGAATTTAAATGGATAGGTTTGTTGTGGTAATGCTAAGTTTGAATGGTTTATTTGTAACTGATTTAATTTATTGTATTTCAGTTGCAGTGTGGCATGTTATAAGACACATAAAGCTGGAGATTCTTGTAAAAAGCCTGAACCAGTTGTTGAAGTAAAGCCTAAAGGTATTTTATTATTATTATTTCTTTTTTGTAGAGGTTTTTTTAAAAAAATATATTGTTGTGAGCAAATTTTGTAAATAAATAGGAAGGGATATAACTAAATTTATGTGTATTATCTATCATCAAATGTTAAGTTTTAAATTGTTATTAGCCCATTTGTGTAACTTCAAAGTGTGGTGTTAGTAAAAAATCAAATTGAAATAACTGATTGTATATTTTATAACCTTACGATTTACAATTGAAAAATACAACAAGTGTCTCACTGTTATTATTTGACAGTGTAATAAATATCAAAGATATATGAGATATATTTAACTCACCTAGCATGTTTGTTTTATAAAAATTAGATTTTATTTTAAGATTTTAAAAAATTGTCTGGGTTTATAATGTGTCTGGATCTATTGCAAGATATAAATTGTTTGTATACCATTTAGAATACTTTCATAAATTTTATTCTTATATTGTATTTATACTCAATATATGTGCTTTAGGTATTTAAAACATAAAAAAACATTGTTTAAAATACAAACCTTCTTCTTTTTTATAGCAATAACTAGCTGACCTAGCAAACGTTGTTTTGCCAAATAAATTATTTTTAGTGAATATTTTGGTAGTCAAATAAAAAATAACTAGCTCATTGTTAGTGTGTGGGGATGTGGTATATGACTGAAAGAGGAAATGATGCGCTGTAAACGATGACGGCTTATAAAAGTAACAAAACACCAAACATTCTTTGTTTGAATTTTTTGTACTTTTATTATTTTAACTAATAGATTTAAAATTACATCTCTATCACTAATTATGACAGTTAAAAAATAACATTATCAGTCTCTTAGGGCAATGGAGTGTAGTGAGTGGGCAATTTAGTGAGTCCATCTTTAGCCAACATAAAACAAACTGGATGGTTTACCCACGCGAGAATGCTGAATTAAATTGTTGACCATTTGCAGCATTATTTTTGCACTATTTCTGTTGCTCCGAACGATGTCATTTAGCAACATGAATTGAATGTTCGAATTGACTTCAGGAACAGGTTAGAATCGGGATCCGTACCAATAAGTAAACCGTTCAATGGTTCAGGTGGTGTTTCAATTTCCGGTAGTTGCACTTTTCCTGACGCACAACACATCCCGGCTGGCTCATTTTTAAATTTAAGCGCATTACAGTGTGGGCATTCCTTGTCCATAGCACCAATTGTCACATTTGAATGAGCGTAATATTTAACATTGGGCTCGTACTCGAATGCTAGACAACGGAATGAATCAGATGTAAATGCTCGATGTACTTGTTGGTGTTGTTGGTCATTTGCTCTGAGTGTGTCAAATAGGAATCGACGTGCTTGTCTTTGTTGATTTTGTTCAACTCGTACCTCTTGTGATTTACGCAACTGCGCCATATTCACATGCACATCTTCATTATCCTGTTGGGTTTGTTTGTCTGTTCTTTAAGCTCTTCTATTTTGTATGGCTATAAATTTAGTAATTCTACAGCCTAAATCAGACACTTTGCATCTTGCTGGCATTATTTACTGTACAAAACACACAAATAGATGAAATTGAAGTACTTAATGCTAGAAAACAGTATACTGATAATGTATCTGTTCTTTTACTATTTTACCTCTACCTTTTTCAATTATAAAATACGTATATATTTCTCTTTACATTGAAAATGATTCCCGAAAATTTTGAGCGCACTGAGTATTACAGTTTTATTAATTGGCGTTTAAAATAAATAAACTAATAAATAATAAGTAAGAACTCAAAATGTCTGAAAATATGCAGAAATGGTTTATACAGTTAACACAATAGTTGTTGTTGGCGAGAGCTCGTGACACGTGTTGAAAACTATTGATTTATATGAGATCACTTAATTAACTGAATGTGAGAACTATCTTGTGCAAAATGGGAATAAATAATTATAGAACTGCAAATTGATGCTACATTTAGTATAAGAATATACTTAATATGAGAGTTGCACTGAGAAAGTAAAATGATAAGTATAAGCATCACTGCTACGATCGATGCACAATCAATAATAATGCCCGAAAACTGTTTAGGCCCTAAACTTTAGTGAGTGAGAGAAAGACAGGAGAACACTACTGGGTTAAAAGTGTATTCAATATAAAATTATGGATGTTAGTTCTAAAAATGAACTCTGCAAAACGTTTTTTATTATGTTTTATATGTTTCAGCATATTCATAAAAAAAATTTTGGCGGAATAATCCTTCAAGCATTTGTGCTTTTCGAAATATCATAAAACTCTTTCACTTCGAATAAAGCTCAACAGAAATATATTATTTACAATTTCCCTAAATGACAGTGATGTATTTATCTTCCTATAATTTTTCTCTGGGTCTGGGTTTTCTTTTTTCTCTGACAGAGTAGTATTTTAGATTTAAAAAGAAAACGTAATAAAAAAATCTCTCATAGTGGATTTACAGCAAATCAAACAAAATGTTTTTTTAATTTGGTTGTAGAATCAAAGAAAGCTTGAACTACAGATGACGTAATATTGCCAGATGATAAATGTGTATTTTTTATTATTCCAGAAAATATTTTGTTATAAACAGATGCAATATATGAATTTTTGAATTAAAGATATGCACAAAAAATGGGGGAAAAATAAACTTTTCACTCACCAAATTTGGTGATTTTTGATTTGTTACAGACACTTTTTTTTGCTAATGTAACCCATGAGCAGGGTGATTTGGACGGTGAAACAGAGAAAAGTCACACATCTGGCACGAAACCGATTTTCGATGCCAAGTGAAGCAACAGACAGGGGTTTTAAGGTTTTTAATTAATATCTTCTCAACTAATTGCAATATTGGAATGAAAAATAATTTACGTCCTATTCTCAGACCTGCTGAATATACGCACAATTTCATAAGATTTGGTCCAGTCGTTTCGGAGGAGTTTGGCTACAAACACTGTGACACGAGAATTTTATATATTAAATAAAAGCTTATTTATATTTTACGTTATATTTTAAAAATGATAAAAAATTATTAAAATACTGTCTTGGTATTTTTCATGTTAAATGTTTATAATTTTAGATAATCAGCTGCTAGGTTAAGATTTGTGTTCTTAGCAATTTTTAAGAAATCTTTAATTGTATTACTTTTTAGTTGATGTGTATGAATATGAAACTGAAGATACTGTAAATCCTGAAAAACTTCAAACTTTAGGTAAGTATGAAAAATAACTCGTTTATATTAGGTATTTAAAAAAACAACAGCAATGGAATAATTTAGATTTACTGAAACTATCTTGTTTTATGCCAAATTGATTAGATTGCTTTAGATTTTAAATTTTGATATCTCATTTGATATTTTCTCTTAACTCTGTATGCATGCAAAAAATATTAGTTATAAGTCAAATATTTTAAGGAAAGAAACACATAACTATATGATTAATATTAAGAAAACAGTATTCTGATAAGGATTTTAATTTGTGGATGTACAGTGAAATATGCTAAACGCAAAAACTCTTAAGATGAAATATCGGTTAATACAAAACATTACAGTGGTTCTAACGAACTACTATGTGTTTTCATGCATGTTTTTTCTCTTAACATGAAACAAAAATTGCTTAACGCAAAATTATTTCCCTTTCGGGAATGAACAAAATGTATGGAAATCACCAACCAAATTAGACTGTCCTGTTAAATCATGAGAATAATTCATTGCAGTAGAAGATGATAATATGTGTACATCTCCAATTATGGCAAGCAAAGACATTTTGGAGTTTGCTCAAAGTTAAAAAAAAAATATCATCGCGATGCAGATTCTAACGAAAATTAAATGAATAATATAGCTCCTGTTCCTACATAACCAAAATGAGGAACATCATGAGAAATATATTCAGTTATTTAGACACACATTCCATTGGTGAAATGAAAACAAAATGGAAGACATCAAACAATTAAAAGACAATTTGGTGCTAAAAAGACTAAGCAAAGATAAGTATCGGATTATTTTCTAAAAACTCAAGTGCCTTTTTTTTTTCAAAACACTTGAAAATTTTGTATGAAATTTCATTAAGGTCTTGTGAAGGTTTTTGTTTCATTAAATACATGCATAAGTAAGTACTATGTAAATAAAATATACTCTAATAAACTTTATTTTGTTGAAATATTTTTTTTTACAATATTGTTTAACATGAAAAAATATTTCAGTCTCCTCAATTTTGTGTTTAATGATTTTCATTGGGATATTAAAATTGTTCGCTAATGTATTAAAAGTAATAAATTATATTCTTTTAGGAATAACAATAAAAATATTTCATATGTAGAAGTAATTCTGTTGTGTATTGTAAACTATTTTCTTTTCATATTGTGTTCAGTAGTTACAGTGAGCAGTCATGGTTGCAAACTCATGGTTGACATTGTTGAGTCATGTGTTTGAATCTTGGTGCCATAAAAAATCTGCCATGTAGGGTTGATGCATATTAAATCTCTCGAGGTTTGGAATCCTCTTGTTGACGAGGTTAAATCTTTTTAAATGCATGTTATAAAAAAAATAGTCATTGGATTCCTTCTCAAGAGCTTTTCTTTTCATTTGATCATATTTCAAAGTTATAATGATTTAGGCCATAATATTATTTGTACAGGAACCAAAAATTTTCACTTTATTGATTATAGTAAAAAGGTTTTACTTGGTTTTGTTAAAAAATGAATATTATGTTTATATATTAGGATCCCACAGAAACATTTCAAATTACTGAAAATTGTCTGATTGATGTAGTTTTAAATTTTAACATCACACATAAAAATCTTGTTGTTAAAAAATATTTCCCAATGGTCAAAAATTAATCAATTTTTTAAAATCAGAATTGTATCATAGTAAAAGTTCTTGTGATTGAAAGGAGAAACATTTGTTTATATATTTTTCTAGATGTCTTGAAAAAGAGTTGGTAAGCAATTAAGTAAACAAAATAATCTTGGCTAACTAATTTTTGAATATCCTCTTTCAGTTAGCAAAAGAAAAAAATACATTGTACTGAAATAGTAAATGTTTTAAGAGCAATTTAAGAATTATAAGAAAAAGGTGTATATCTATTTTTGAAAAAGTTAAATTTGGAAAATGATTAGAAGTTTAATTATTTTCAGTTAGAACTTTTAAATATTTAGTTTTTGATATTAACTTTTCAAAAATTATGAGTAGTCAGTATTTCTGGGTATTGAAAGTATCTTGATATAATTTACAAAAATCTATTGTTTTTATTCATTGATCTGTATTATACTAGGCAGTTATGTCAAGTTTAGCAGTTCAATATTATGGTTTTGTTATTTTTGTATGCCTCCTTCTGTTAGAACTAATATATTACTTTTTAAATAATAATATTCAAGAATAAAATATATAAATTTTGCTCTTGATTTTATGTTCTGAAATTTGTCATAAATTTGAAAGATAATATAAATAAAATTATCTTACAAATTGTTGGAAAATTTATACAACATAGTATTATAGAATGATGATATATATCTGTTTTAAATAGTTAAGTTATGTGTTTTACATTTGATTTTTCATTTAGGCTATGATTTCGATATTCGGCGAGACCTTGAAAATCAACATTTAAGACAATTACTAACACAGCTAAATTCTTCAACGAATCCTGATGAGTTCATAAAAGAAAATATGAATGAACCAATTTTCTCTGAATTTGTTCTTCATTGTCTTGCAGTTGTAGACGAAGAAGAAGATGAATAATATAAGTCTTAATGTATGTATTTTGTATATGTAAATACTTCCTGCATTTGTATTTTTTGTCATTTTAATGTGGTTTAATAAAGTATATCAATTGAAGTGTTAAACAGAAATTGTAATAATTGATATGTATATTTTTTCATGCAGCTGATTGCTAATATATTAAATCATAATCTCTATCAATCTTTTAATTTTTCTTAAACACAATATATTTTTTACTGAAAAATATTTGATTTGAATATAAATCCTTTTTGAATGGAAATGCATTATGTACATTTCTTACTTTGATGTGATATTAAAACTTAATCAGTTATAAAAAATCTCATATTTTACTCATTTATTTTTATTGTAAAAATGTCCTCTATTCTGTATCTCTAATTGAACTGTTAGTTATACATAATTTATTATATTTTGAATTTAAATCATTTATATAGTGTTTACTTATTTACGGGAACAGAATAGCAGTTTATTCCAGATATTCACATTTACCTTGTATATGCACAATTTTAATGCATAATATAAATTACTAAATGTATTCAAGTCTTTGTTGCATAAAATACAATTTAGGAAATAAATTATACATAAAATAAGTTTCATTGCATAAATTATTAAGAGTTTATTTGGCTGGATTGTCATCAAAATATTTGCGCTGATGTCTTACTAAAAGTAATACAACAGGCTGTTGGAAATAATCACAGCCAAAGATGAAATCAGTCAGTCTATAAAAAGAATAAATACATAGTCAAAATCAACAAAAAGGGCCGATAACTCAGTGGTTCTTGGGTCACAAGTTTGATGTCTTTATTCTATGTAGAACAATGGGATCTGCCATTAGTTAAATACCAGACTTGAATGGTCGAAGCTAAATATATTCAAGTGTTATTTTTATCAATTGTTTGTGATTCAGAATTATAATATGCATCAAAGGTGAATTTATGTTGCTGTAGAGTGAAGTTGATGAAGTTCTGCCTGCAGAATATTAATGAACAAAACCCGAATTTAGAATGCTTTTTCAGAGAGAAAAAAAAGAAATCCCTGAAAAAAATGATGTATTTTAACTGCTGTCCTATAGAGATAAGTATACTTTATTAAACTACTTTAAGTCTGAGTTATATTTCAATTTTTATTTTGGAATGCAAAAGTAGGTTTCTCTGTTTATATATTCAAATGGGAAATAGTGTATTTATCGAATGTTTCTAAATCATAAAGATAAATTACAAAAAATAAATTTATGTGGTTACAACACAAAGAGTTAATTTAAAAAGTGAGCACATTTTTTTCTACCTGACAACGTATTTTGAATTTGGTTCTTACTCAATGAGATATAAGGTGAAGATTGCATTAAATGAAACAGAAGAAAAATTCTGTTTTCATCAAGTTTTATATTTTTGTTGGTGTTTGTAAAATAGGGTTGTGATATTTCTGAAATTTACAAAAATCCGTTCGATATTTCAGAAATCAATTTCTCCAGTAGACTATTCTTTATGAAGTATCCCTATCCATGAAAATAAATTCTTCAATGTAATGAACATGACATTATAAATGTATTAATGGGTATGTAAACAATATTTAATCCAAGTGCTACAAATATAAATTATTTTAAAGAAAAAATAAATTGTGATAAAATCTCTTCTGTTTTGTCTTCAAAATGTTAAAAAAAAAAGAGAAAATCATTTATTCATTTTAAGCTTTATTTTAAAAATTGACTCCCATTGTAAACAAAATGCATTTTTTAAAAATGTAAAACATAACATCCTTCTTGTTCTTTGCAAAGAGTTCGATTTCCCCATTTAAGCAGTTCTGTAGGATATGAAATCTAATATCCCCCAAAATATATTAACAATGCGAGACTTCGCTCATTCGGTTATGGCCGTTGTTGCCATTTATTTCTTTGTCCGAGCAAGTGCTGCCTTTGTTACTGTCATTACTTGCACTTCTCTGGTAAATTGGATTTCCTCTATTAGTTGTTGCATTGGGATTTCCTGGTGTTCCTGGAGTACCAGCCCCGTGACCAACATATCGTCCTAAGGGCCCATCACTTCGCACATTCATTTCACCTCTCATAAATCTCTCTAATTTATCTACACAAGCATCTTGATAATCATGAATCCACCTAAAAATTGTAAAAAATAATCAGGCATATGTATTTGTGTTTGAAATGCTAAATTAAGGTTGTCTTCGCAAAATGCTAAATGGCCTGAATATTGAATATTATTTCCCATATAAAAGTGCTCCAATATTAATATGTTCTGGTTTTGCTATTCTATACTGAGCTGTATACATAATCATGCTACTCATTTTTGTCTGAGTTGATCAATTTCTCTTAGTATAAAATGGGTCTCATGTTTTTTTCTATTACATGCTGCTCTGCTAAATGAGCTATCCCTTTACATGTGAAAATGAAAAATTTCTTTACATTTTTAAAAAGGCTGCATTATAAGCAGGTGTATGAATGAAAATACTGCTAATTTTCATAAAAATTGAGTCGCTCTTCTGTTTGAAAATGTGTTTCACTCTTAATTCAGATTTTCCTATATTTTGCGAAGACATCCCTTATTAATAAAATTATAACTAAAATAAAACTAATTAACTAATAAAATTCATTTGATAGCTTTTTTAAAAACACAGAACGAGTCTTAAAAGTATTTACTAGTCAATTGTTTTAAAAGTTAAAAATGTATTATTATATATATATAAATGTATTATATTTAAATAAATGTTCTTTAATTTATTAAATAATTTTTCCCTTAGTACCTAAGTTTTTTTTCATCTTTGGTAAAATAAAGAATAATTGAATGTATATATCTTGTACAGTAATCATGTAATTAAGTTATATATAACAGAATAATATAATTTTTCATATAATTTAAAAATAATTAAATTTCATGAAAAATAATGAATTTAATAATTATTATTAAAATACTGAAATTTCAAATGTTTATCAAATTTTATTTTAGGTAAAATCTTTAAAAATTATTTAAATTACCTGACACCATTAAAGTAGCATATAGCTCTCATGTCTTCAGGTAAATTTTCTGGTTCTGGCCATTGAAAGTTGTCTAGAATTGGAATGATATTGCACTGACTTTGAAGTGCTTCTACTATTTCCTGAAATAGTAAATTTCGTGTTAAAACTAGTATCTATAAAAATACATCATGAAATGTTTACAACCAATATAGTAAAAATGCTTTTTGACACAATACCGAATATATTCAATTTTATACTGTTTACGAAATGTAAAATATTTAAATTCATTCATTACCAGTAATTAAAAATTAAAAGCTGTGTGGATTTTCTTAAATGTTAAATAAGCTGTTTGCAAAATATCTGGGTATTATCTGAAAATTAATCATATGTATTAAAACTTCTTCGGTATTGATTATGTGGATTTTTAAGTTTAATTTAGAAAATGTAGAGCCATTGGATGCTAAAGGTCAAACTAAAGGTGTTAAATTTGGTGTTGGGTTAAATAAGGTCTCTAGTGTAACTGTTATTTGTCAATTTAAGTGTGATTGCTCAAAGACAATGCATATCATTTACAAAAATAATGGGCAAAGAACATAAACAGTTTTTCATAGCGACCACATTCTCTCCTTGCCTGACCTTTATTGCAGATGCATGGTAGCTAGAGGGCACTTCTGGTCGCTTGTTACAGTCAGTTACTGTTATTATTACAAAAGTGGTTACAAAATTAAAAATTCTATTTTCTTATGAAAAAAAAAAGTTAAAATTTGAGGTTCTTGTGTAGTAAGTTCATGTTTTCTTGTTCTCAAGCACTTTTAAATCGTAATCATTCAGTAATTTTAACTATTAAATAAAAATTTGAATCTATATTTTTATTTTTGCTTTGGATAAAAAATTAATACTTTGAAGAAGTTATTGTGTATTGCAAGCACAAAAAAAGCTCTAGAGAATTTGATAATCTGAAAACTCTTTTTATGTTACACTTTTCAAGAGAAGATACTATGTTATATATGCATTGTCATGCATATCAAAATTGTATAAAACCCTCATGTTGCATATTGACATTACTGAGAACAATCCATCAATTGTACAGTCATTTAAAACATTTTTATTCAACTTTAAAAAAAAAATAGAATACTATTTATTTATATAAATTGTCAAACTCCATGTAAAAAAATGAATTCCATATTTCCCCCAAAATATAAAATTTAATATACACAAGAAAAATAATTTTTCTGGAGGGGAAAAAAAACTAAAAACACATATTTTATTGTACTTACTTTATGGACCCAATCCTTACATTCTGTATCATTCACACACCTTTCTAGTGCATTAGGTGTTAGAACCAACAAAAAGTGTTTGGCTTGACGAATGCTGTTTAGTAAATTGTTGTCGAATTTTCCTGCTTCCAATCTCTCTACATCGATGAATACAGAAAAGCCTCTCAGCTGCAGATGAACTTTCAATAAACTAAATAAATTTTAAACACATTTAGTCTGGTATAGCATAAACATATTAAACTGAATATGCAATCATTTAAAAAAAACACATATATAAAGTTTCAATTCACATCAGAGCTTGGAATAAATTGATTTCATTATTCATAGGAAGTCCCAACAGAGGAACTCATGGGCAATGCTGTTTCTGTTGAGCCCCATATTTGAGTCTTGATTACAGTAAGGATTCGTTGTGTAGTAGGGCTAATGCTGCTACAATATCTCTCTATCAAGTTCCAAAATCTCAACGATGTAATGTGAAAATTAGATGAGGGGAATGTTAATACAAGTGTCATTCTTTCCATTTCGTTGTGGTTCAAATAACGAGGTTCATCACTCAGAAACCTCTTTAGAGAGGGAGAGTTTACGTCACACAACAATGCTGCATGAGAGTTATTGGCGATGGACCTCGTAATTTTGTACCATGGTCGACGACACATGAGCCGGCACCCCCTCTCCTAACTTCCACGCCATACCAGTGGCAGGAGCTTGAGCTTCGCCCCCTTCTGCACGACTGGTCTTCAGCGGTACTAAGTTCGAACTTATGATACGTCTACCACGAGAGTCTGATACCTTAACCACTGAATACCGCGGCCACTAGAGTCCTCGTAAGTGAATCCTTATTAACGTTGTGCAATACAGAGCAACACAAGGGCTATTGGCGTTGGACCTTGTAATTTTGAACCACAGTCAAGTGACAAAGACCTCATCTGAGCTCGCATGCCTTCTCCAAACCATCACACTACGCCAACAGGAAGACTTCGAGTTCCAATACACGACGAGGCTAATGTGGTACTGGGGCTCAAACACAAGACACGACGGTGACCGTGACCACAAGGCACGCGGCCACCCAAGAGTCCTCGAAATTAGTGCGTCGTTAATAAATAATCAATAACTATCAACTAGAGATCATCTTTACCAGAAAGAACTTAGTTATGATTTTGATAAATTAATCAATTAATATTTCGTATTTTCCAAAAAATTTATCTCGCTCAAGTAAATAGCCTATGTTCCGAATTTCATTTAAACCTGTTTCTAATTTCATGGATGGATTTAACCAGAGATATCTTAAAGCATGGTTCAACTGAACCCGAGCTCAGCTGCAAGGGTCGCCTTGTCTCTTTCTCGACTCAGCCTTAATAAGATCATCATTCGAATAATTTCAATGGTCAAATGTTATTTCCGGCTGTATTCCGGACGATATGTCAACTGGCTGTAAGCGATGACTGTCGTCCATGTATAGGCCAAGGCCCACCATATATCATCATTACCAAAAATTACGCACCTCTGACAACCACGCTTTGCGGAAGGGGCGAGAGTCACCCCGCCAAGTGCAATGGCAGGCCTCAACTCGGGAGATCCTCCTTCTTCTATAATCATTACTTTTGCTTTACTCCAGTCTGTCGAGCCGGTTTGTGCGATTGTAAGTCATGCACATTTATTTGTTTCGGGTTATTATTTGCGCGAGTATTTGAAAACTTATGCTATGAATTGTGTCTACTTTTAAGGGTCATAGGTAACACCTACATTTGTGTAGGAGCCTACTTCTGCATAGTTCTCCAGAGCCCCAAGAAGTCCCTGGATTTAACTACAATTTTTTAGTAAACATTTAATCGGAAAAACATTGAAAAAGTATCCCCCCTCCCAATTCATATTTTCTTTTAACTAAAGTTTTTTCTAACTAATATAATTATAATTAATTCTATTACCTTATTTCCCCCCTATAATAAATATGTTTTTTTTTCAATCAACGCTATCCTTTAGATGCGGGATTTACGACCACAAGATATCCTAAGGTTTTACTTCTCTCCCTTTAAGTTTACTAACGGAAACAGCAAGAGTATATGAAAATGTCGCGAGCACTTTGTAATACGAGGTGACACACACACACACAAAAGACTGTCCAATAAATTATTCTAATTACAGAATCAGTTTTCCGTGACAGAATCACCTTCAAAGTAATTCCCTTCAGCATTTGGTGCTGCCATTGTTGGTAACAGTTCTGGAACGAGATTTTTGGAAGTCCCTTTAGGAGACTTTACGTTTTTGCCTGAACCTTTTCAACTGAGGTAAAATGGGTACCCTTTCAGCAAAATTTAACAGTATGAAATTAAAAAAAAGTAGCAAGGCACCAAATCAGGTGAATAAGGTGGATGCCCATCACAGTAATGTTTTTGCTAATCAGAAAATGTTTGACAGATAGAGCCATGTGAGCAGGTGCATTCTCTTGGTGCAACAGCTATCCATCACTCCTCAATTCTAGCCTTTTCTCATGAAGTCTTTTTAGTACTTCATTGTAGTAGTGTTGATTAACAATCTGACCACTTATGTGAGTGAAAACCCACTCATATCACGAATTTTGGCTATGTTTTGGTCTGTAATTGCTGATCTTGGGCGCCCAGTAGGTTCATCTTCCACACTGACCCTTCCCCCTGAAAACCGCTTATACCATTCATTTCCATAAGACCCAGTTAATATTTGTAATGTTTTCCTGGCGTATTTTTTGTTTCACCAGAAACTTGATGTTGATTCGAGATTTTTCCGGTAGAATGCAGTTGCACGTGTTCACTCAATGGCGCAGTACTCCCAACTGGCGTGATCGATTAAGACGAAACTAGTCTCATAAATAGAGAAGGTACGTGGGATGACATCACCAAAACAGTTGTTGCGAACTCCACTCACTCTACACACTTAGTCTCATTTTTTTTTAGTCACACCTTGTATTCTACCTTTTCCTATTTATTTATTTATCTATTTTTTCACCTTTACCTAAATCACAGATCTATATTTTTATGACACAAGAAATCCAAATATTTTTTTTTCCCCCCCAAAATTTTCAATACGTTACGCTTTTTTTCCGGTTACTACATTTCATATTTTTTAATATAATGATTTTTTCAGCTGTGCTTTGCATATTTAGAATTGGGAAGTAATAATAGTTTTGAGAATGTAATACTTACAACAGGAAATTGAACTATATCAAATGTATTTTTCCAAACAATTATTATTTAATTTAAAGGAATGCATATTCAGACTCTTACCTAGCTAATTGTGAACCATTTGATCTACGATAACTGATGAACACATCAAGACTTTTTTGTTTGTCATCTTCCTGTTCAGCATCTTCGCTTTGTTGAGCCAAACCTTTTATAGACAAGAGAAAAGTAAATATGTTAATCCAATAATACAAGAACAGTTAAAAATAAAAGCATTCATGCATCTTTTAATGCAATTTAATTTAAACACTCAACATTAAATTATAGTCTTATATTCAAAGCTAAAATACAAAATTTGTTTTTAAAAAATCTATTACATTATTTTTCAATTTTAAATCTTTTCTTTCTTCTGTAATGTATTACAACTGTCAAATAACTGCAAAATTTTTTAAGCATGAATATGATACATTATATAAAATAAAAGATGAATTAAATTATATTAAAACTTAAGTCACATTTACTTCTTCAATAAACACTGAAAAAATAATTTTATTGAATTAATGTATTTAAAAAGCGAAAAACCATTAAAAAGATTTTCTCTCCGTCATGTCAGTAAAAAAATTATTACTTTTTTAATCTTAGCGTAATTTTCGGTTTTAAATATAAGATATACTTGTGTATAAAATACAGCAGACATCACAAGGTGATCATAAAATCATTACATTAATATTAGAGAAGTGACAGTATACATCACACACACACCACTTTTTCCCCCTCAGGGAGTTATGGATGCTTTCCATTATTCGATCATTAAAATAGTAGAACAACATAATGTCGATAGTTTGATAGAGAAAAGAAGGAATCTTAACAATTCATTGGAGAATTCTAAGAGTCAAAATATTTGCTCAAAATGGAGCTCGAGAAGGTTGTAGCAGAGCTGACACGCGAAAACGGATGAATTGTCGTAGTCTATTAGATTCCTGGGTACGTTTGTATTATACCGTCGACCCATTTCCCCCCTCCTCTCCCCCGTCACCAAAAATGCCGCAATAGGTAACCAATAGTGGAAACCGTTCTCGCGCATGTTCGAACACAATAATACTAACGATTATAGCATTTGGCGACGCCTTCTAATTTGGTAAAATTGTGTGTGTGTGTGTGTGGTCAACGTATAATACGCAAGTACCATTCCTGTTGCGGAGATTAACGATATCTGGAACAATAACTGTTTGTACGACGCGATCTTCAACTTTTCGGTAACAGCTTGGTTTACTTCTTAGAAACGACAGCGGACACTACTTTGATTCATGAAACTGATTTATAAATAGCAAAACTTCATTTTTTCCACAAACTATCGATCTTTTATGTTACTTTATTTTTTTCTTCATCGTATAAAGGGATTGAGACTTGTTCAAACACACAATTTTTTTTTTTTTTACTTATACAAGACTATCTACATCAAAGGTGTCAAACTCAAAGGCTAACGTGGTTAAACAGTTTAAATAACCGCAAATATATATATATATATCAGCAGGGGACGGAGAAGATTTGGGCCCCCAAGTTGGATTTTACAAAGGGGCACTTGGCAGCAGTTAGGCTTTGGGCCCCTAGAACTCTGGGCTCCCCGCAATGCGGGGGTGTACGTTACGCCACTGTATATCAGTATACGTAGGTTTGTTTCGAATAATAAATACATTATAATAAACATTTATAAAAGAACAGAAACAATTTAATGTTTGAGCCCTGACATTTGACATCTCCTCTCTGCAACTATTTTTCCTATTTCGGGAGAAATTCTCTGTTCGCTTACTTTCAAAACTGACTCAAGATGAGCGTCATTAGTACTATTTCTAACAGGAGACTTATTTCCTTTCATAACTGCTTCCATTAAACATGAAAATAATTTCATATGAGAATTTTTGAGTATTTTCAAACGTGGCTGATAAATATTTGTAAAATTCAGGCACATTCATTTCAATGAATTTTGCCTTCAAATTGGAATCGCACTGAATCTCGATCACCTCCATTTGCATATGGGTGGGTACTGAGTCTATATTTATTGAGACAATCCAAGAAAACTAACAAAATTTGTCTTCCAAACAGTTAAAAGTTTAAAATCTTGTTTCAAATTCAGTTATAGGATTTGAAATTTTTTCTGCGTATTTTTGATACGATGCAATATTATCTGAACTTAATTTGTACATGCTACACGTCAGAAAGTAAGTTAAACTTAATTTAAGAAATTACTTATAATTTAAGAAAATTCCCTACCTTTGATGGCATGCGCTATCCTTAACCTGTGTATACTGTTGTCAATACCACAAACTTCGGCTAAATGGTTTTCGCATATGTATTTAAGAGTATCTTTTTGGACACCACAGCGCAACATTTGATAGGTATACTGGGAAAATTCTTGACCTAAAGACTGAAGAACCTGGTTCAGGTAAGTGGAATCGCAAGATGTATAATCTGCCATTCTTTTCAGTTGACTTAGTTCTCGAAGAAACCTAAAATAATAAAATTAAAAAAATTTGTTTTTTTTCTAATTTTCTTAAGGTTTAAATATATATATTGAGATAACTGTCTCATAATGGAACTCATTTTTGATTAGTTGCACAATAGGTATTGAAAATTGAATAGTTTCCGTTATAACGTAGGGAGAATTATCTATAATACTCTACAACCATGATTTAAAATTAACCACTGTTAACTGTATATTACTCAAGAAAATACATTGTCATGCACTTCAATTTAATTATCTGATTTTTTATTTATTTTTACCTACATTTTCTATAGTAAAATGTTTGTAAAATTTAATTTTAGTGTCAAAAAGTTAATAACCAGAGTTGTTAAAAATTTATTTTGATCTATTATATATTCCACGTTTCTTGTCTTTTATAAAGTTAAAAAGATTTTAATTATCATTCTTGTCATCCCATTATTAAAAATATCTCTAAGTTTTAAATTTCAATTAATTTAATCTTTTTTCAATGATAAATTTAAATTACAATTGAGAAAAACTGATATACAGAGAAGAGTTATGTTGAATTATATATTTATTAAAAAGATAAAAATTAAATTCACATTTCTGGAAAAATACAGCTGACTCAAATGAAAAGAAATAAATATGAGTGTAATAACAAAAAGAAGTATGCATAAAAAGCAATTAAAACATAACAAATATATAAAATACCAAATAAATAAAATAAAAACAAGTGGAAAACAAGTAATTTAAATAAAATTATATCTGGCTTAAGAATCTCATTGAATATTTTTTATATGAAAATTGAATTTATTAATATTTTTTTACATTAATTAAAAAATATTTTTGAAAGATAATAAGATCATCCAAAGCATTATTATGTTGTATAAAACACAGTAATTTTTCATTTCTAAAAAGTACCAATCTAAAACTAAAAAAATTATCTTAAAATTTTATTTATTTGTTCAACATAATTACGGTAATGTCCAATATCAATTAAAGTTAATTTTTTTACACTATTTTTACATAATTTACTATACATAAAAAGTATTTTCAATAATTAACCTTTTCCTTAGGATGCCGTTCCTAATGCCTATGTCTTCTTTAAGCATGTCTTCTGTTAATTGCAGTAGCAGATCACCATCTACTCTACTATTAAGGAATTCTTGAGTATAATTATCAAAACCAATCTGAAATAAATTTTAATACTATTAACCTTGACTGAATACATATAATATTAATTTTGATCATGAATTTATAACGATTTGTTTCTTGCACCAATTTTCATGCAAGTTAATAAATAGCCAAGTATCCTTTCTCCTCTCTTATG
This sequence comes from Trichonephila clavata, assembly GCA_019973975.1. Lineage (NCBI taxonomy): Eukaryota > Metazoa > Arthropoda > Arachnida > Araneae > Nephilidae > Trichonephila > Trichonephila clavata. The sequence continues at coordinate 98,928 of BMAO01025242.1, forward strand.
CGAATATGTGTATATCATACAACAAAATTACAAAGGAATCATTATCATATAGAAAAAAATGGGTACTTACGTATTATCGCAACAATCGCCAACTCTACTGATAACTGGCCGAGTTGGCAACCCCGATTTCCTATGTGTCGTACGCGCTGGATTGGCGTGAATGAATATTAACGTCGCACTATTTAGCTACACGAGGGCTTTTGGCAACGGACCTCGTAATTTTGAACCATGGCCAAGTGACGAGTACGACACCTGAGCTGGCACCTCCTCTCCTAACTATCACACCACACCAACAGAAGGACGTTTGAGCTCTCGACAGATTTAATGTGCATCGCTCCCCTACACGGCGGGTCTTCAGCGGCACCAGGCTCGAACTCATGACACGCCGGCCACGAGTCCGTTACCTTGGCATCCATGTGCTTCATTTCATATAACGTCGCCAACAGACTGCGATAATACGTAAGTGCCAAAAAATTTAATACCAAAAAACATGGCCTATTAATATTTAGGTGCTATTTTTTCCCTACCCACTAGATAATAATCACAATATGCAAAATAATATAAATGTATTTACTTCGTAAACAGAATTTGAAATGAAATTTTATTTCTTTAAAACTTGTCAGAATATAAAGATAATTGCTATTTATCTTGTATGCATGAGGCAGTAAGCATTATTGGTCCTCAAATAAAAAGAAAACCTTCGCCAAATGCCACGATATGCAGCCGATAGTAAAAATGCTGTTCACATGCACATACAAACACAATAATCTGTTGTTGTTTCTTATCCTCGAAAGATCTGACATGTCAAATCAGCTCCAGAAGGTTGTTGACCGTCAAAAAATCTATAATAATAGGGGATCGGATGTTAAGTCCCCCTTAGAAAGTCCGATGCATCCAGAATGTGATCCTGTGAAGCTGGATGATCACAGCATTTTTTACAAGTGGAGTGGATTTTTCTGCAACTATCATAGGAAAGACATTTCAGGTGGTCACTTGTTAGTCCAGCCAGAGCAGTCTGGGAGCACGGAGCAGAGACTGGCGATGTTCCAGTGTACCACTGGTTGATACAATAACCTTGTTCATACAAACGACGACACCATTTGGCGATTTTTTTTTTTACTAGGCCAATTTGGGCGACGGTATACAATACGTAAGTACCAAATTCGTATATAAAAGTATGTTATTTTGTAAGACAAATATCATTTGAAAGCAAAGGGAGAAAGGTTCGATCTTATTTTTAATTTTTCGATTCACAGTTTATATTTATAATTACACTTTATTCAAAACTAACTGTAGATTGTTTAGCATATATTATTAAGCATAATCCTTATTAAACTCAATCATAGTCTTGCTTAGGCTTAATTGCTTCAATTTTTTAAAAATATTTGGGGGGGAGGGGGATACGTATCAGCAAGAAGTACGACGAAAAATAATATATTACGAAAATGAAATGCACTTCAAAATAATGAAATAATTTTGGGGATATTAATGCTGTTCAGTGTATTTTTTAAAATTTTTTTCCAAAAATCTCGAGTTTGACACTAATTTTCGATAACTCTTCGAATTTCTGCTAAATATGCGTTTGGAAGTGGATAAGCTAAGAATGCGAGCTTTATTTCAAGAATGAAATTTTACTTTAAAAACAATACTTATAGGAAAACTTAAAGTTACAGTTAATATATACGAGTAATTATATATACATATAATAAATTGATATTTCATCAAGTTTGTTTGATTTAAACAAATTTTATAAACTCTTCAACAGCACATTCAAAATTTAAAAAAAATTTATGAAATAACCCAGCTTCTGAAAAGCTTACAATAAAAAAAAAATAATCAAACTTTATATAATATATTATTTAATAATTATTTTTAAAATTGTTATTCGCCATAGAATACTCGAGAGATGCGAAATGTCTGTTTCTTTTTGTTTTTATACAGGTCATATTTAGATAAAATAAAGCAAGTAAGAACTTAATAAATAAAAAATAGAGAGCTGAAGAATTCGTAAAATCATTAAAAACATATCTTTAAAGTTAATTTCAAAGTAGCAAAAACCCATTCTGACTTTTTTTTTTTGGTTCCTTGTTCAGTTGTATGCTGTGGAAATTACACACATTCGGTCGTAAGATCCGTTACAATGTGTTTAATTGAAGCACTTTTTTCTCCCTTTTGACCTTTTGTTTCAACTTTTCTACATCATGTTTTGAAGGTCATGCGTTTGTGAACTTTTTTTTTACCTCTTATTTATTTCTTAACTTTAATGTGAATAATTTTTGAGACTTCATTTTATTCATAGATAATTTATTGAAAATGGAATGTTTTCTTCAAAATTTGAAGAACGAATCTTACTAAAAATATATTTTCTCATCTTCTCTTTAGTCTATGATAAAATGTATAAAATAATAAATAATGTAAAGCATTAAACAAATTCGTGACAGCATTAAAATTCTCTCTAAAATTGCTGTAAAATAAGAAAATATTAATTTTAAAAAATTAAATAAAAAAATGGAAAAAAAAAGTCAAACAATTCTGAAGAAAAAAAATATTTATCATTCTATTTTTACAGTTATAACATACGATTAGATACACAAGCTGATAAATGTAGATTCAAATAATGATGTGTATCCAAGTAATAATTCAAATAATGTTGTATGCAAATAATGATTCATTTCTCAGGTATTTGTAAAACATTTGCGTAATGAATTGTTTTGAATAGTATTCTGAGTTCCGTAATTTCAGAAGCATTTTAACATTCTCCATTTACAGTAATACCATTCCGATCAGAATATCGGTTTCCTGGCGATTTCTGGAAATTATGTGAGACGAAAAAGAGAACAGAAAAGCTCTGATTTTTTTATTTGTTAATTATTAAATGTAATAATTTTGAAAATATCTTGTTCAGCAATGTCGCAATATAGAAGGCTTATAACTATCTTAATTCGCTTATAATTAATTTGTTTATATTATTTGTTTAATGTAATATATTCAGTAAAAGTTGCAGAGAGTGAATTATTATAAGTAGAAGAAGATCTTTAAGAAAATAAGTATTAGTTTGCTTTTCAATACAAGTTGTACTCAAATATATTTGCATTAGTGTACAACATATTTTCTAATTTCTTGGTTATAGAAAAGCTGATCCAACTGAAATCAGACAAGCCTTGTTTACAACTATTAATATTTGAAAGACTTGAGCGTGAAAAATAGTAATGCTTTTGTATTTACTTTAAGGAAAATATGATAAAAATATGTATGATTTTGATATATTGATCCAAATTGTGCTATACAAAAAAAATTGTTACTGTCATTTGTAACTGCATTTTCAGTTCGTAAATGCGAGGTTCGACAGTATTAGGGCCATGGGGCAGATTTTACTTCCACGTTTCGTCGGAATAGCACTTGCCATGTTACAGACCAAATTTTTAACTAATGTGACCTGAATTTCTATAATCAAATAGAAATTCTCAGGGCAACCATTTTTCTTTTAAAATAAAATACCAAAAAATTTATATAAATTGTTTCCTTATGGAATGATCTGTTACGTAAGTTTAATAGTATTCTGAGTTAATTTTGTAAAAACATTTGTAAGAAAAAGAAAATAATTGATTTTAAGAGAACAGTTAAAGGAGATCGTATTTTGCAATGAAAATATTAAGTGACAATAATAAATACGAAGTATCAAAGTACGAAGAGGTAAGATTTTCAATCCAGAGGTTAGTTATGTCATGAAAGCTATATGAAGAGCTGTATTATAACATCTTTATAAATTTTCATCTTATTCTATGAGAGTTGGGGTAGAATTTTACATCTTCAAAAGCGAAATGTTTTTCGCTTTGAAATGAATTCTTTTACATTGAAGGAGATTCAATCTGAAAGGGGGGAAACATTGAAGGAGAAGATAGCCTTAATTTTATTGCATTTAGAATATTATAGTTGTATTCTGTTATCAACTTATTACTTCTGAGACATTCATAATGCTCTAATACAACTTCAAGTATAGATGAATGGAGTTAACTTAAGTAAACTACATTATTAGAAAACATTGAAAGAGATTACCAATCCGCAACCCCATTTGAAAGGGGGGAAACATTGAAGGAGAAGATAGCCTTAATTTTATTGCATTACATCATTATAGTGGTATTCTGTTATCAACTTATTACTTCTGAGCCATTCATATTGCACTAATACAACTGCAAATAGTTGATGAATGTAGTTAACTTCCAAAAGTGATTTATTTCATTAATTTTTTGCGAGGCATATTTTTCACATTCTTTTAAAACGGATAATCGTTTTTTTTAAAATTAATTTTATTACTTAGGTGACAAATAACACTGACTGTTGCTTATCATCAAGTTCTAATTACCAAAATGGAAGAATTCATAAGTGTGAGGCTTCTATTAATATTTTAACACTAAAAACTATTAAACAAATTAGTCTTGCATTAAAAAAAAATCTGATGGCGACATTTACAGTTAGTGACTGTTTGATGTGGGGCATATTCGAGGTACATAACTTATTGAATAACCCGCCGTTAGACGCTCGTAAATCTTCGTTAAATTCGTCTTTACTGGAAGAAGCCACTTAAGCTGTAACAACGCCGCTCAGTAAACTCTTTGCCTTTTAACACCGACTCAAGGCTAGCCAGCAATCGTCATCAGAAAAAGAAGAAAAATGTCATGTGGTTCCCAAATGGGGCACAAATTGCTAGTAGAGATGTGCTCTGAGTGCTGACTTGGTGGTCTTTTCTTTGATTACTGCAAGCTATAACATTTTAACCGAGCTATAAAAGTCAAATTAGGATAGAGCGCAGCTGGTATAATTATGTAGAACAGGTTTTCAGTAATTTAAAGTAATCTTATTTGTTTTAAAAACTAAGTAAGGAACAATGGATCTTAAAGTGGCTGGAAGCTAATTTCAGTACCTACACCCACAAAAATACATTTCCTTATTTCTTTGCTATTACTATTGCGCCTACACTGAATGTACTTAATCTAATGAATATTTCAGATGTACCCACGGATACATATGAAAGGTTTTATTTGCTAATAAAAAACTAAATGGGCAATAACAATCAATGAGTAAATTGAATTGCTTTAAAACTTGACAATATTGAAAGTGAATAAAATTTTTCATTATTTTAAAAGCGGGAAATGAACTTCTACAAAGAAGATAGAGGATCGTTAGATTTAGTTTTTGTCCTGTGAATATGAGACAATGAAATCCAATAATTTTTCCTCTTTTATGTGTGATTTTGTTTTATCTAACACACACACACACATATATATCTTGCATATGTAATGTTTATATTTAAGATACGTTATAATATACTATTCTTTTTCCATAGATAGGATTTTAAATTTTTAATTTAATTATCCTGAAATTGGGGAAGGGGGAGGACTGCTCTTTTTTTTTTTAAGCAACCTGTTGAATATAGGATAATTTTTAACAGAGAAAATTATACTCTTCAGAAGCTGGAAATTTTTTTATTTAACCCGTTCTGGGCTGAGAGATTTTTCCTGTTAAGCCTAATTCCATTTAAAAATCCATATAAAATCATTTCAGTAATAAAGTAGGCCAAAATTTATGGTTTATAATCATTTCTCAAATTCAGATCACACCGGTATGATAACGGGGAAAAAGCAATCTCACATATGGTACCGTAGGCACTGAAATGATCACATATATGATCATGGTCCCACTGGCGTAACGTACCCCCCCCTCATTGCGGAGGGGGGGGGGCAAGGAATCTAGGGGCCCAAAACCTGACTTTGGAGGGGGCACTAATATTCTCCGTTACGCCACTGCAAGGTCCTGAACGGGTCAAGAGCGAGAGAATGAATTCGATACTTAAAACCAATTTATCTTCGCAAATTTATTTCCATCAGATATGAAGCAAATTAAAAATTATAAAATTTATGAATGTAAATCTGTATATGTTTAAAGAGAAATCTGCCCGATAAGAGTATATGAATTATATAAATAAATATAACAAATTGAATAGTCATGAATGGAACAATAAATTAATCAAATCGGAAAAAAAAAATATAAGCAATAGAAATATTTCTAGAAATAAAACCCAAAATTTAATTTTAAGTGAGAGGAGAATTTAGTTTCGAGGGCTAGTTGTTCTTTGGGAAGTTCACGAAATTTCACACTTCCTAGTTATTTAAAAGTATTTAGTTATTTTCATCTGACCTTAAACACATCTTATAATCATGTCTTTAAATAATTCCTAATTTTAAAAAGAATCGGTGTATTTATTTACGAACAAATCGGATTTCATTAATTTTGAAATATGTACAATTGCTGAACAGATCATTGCTGACAAACCTCATAGTTTTAAGCCGTTGTTCATAAGTCAAAGACTATAATGAAAGCACCTCTCTCATATTTATAGATAATAGTTTTTAAATGAATCGCTTTTGATATACGACACTCTTCAATTATGAAGATAGATATTTAGGATGCTACCGGTGGCGTAACGGAGAACATTAGGGTCCTCCCCCTGCAAAGTCAGGTTTTGGGCCCCAAGCCTACATACGTACTTGGAGTCATTTAGGCTTTGGGCCCCCTAGAATCCCTCCCCCCCCCCGCAATGCTGAGGGTACGTTACGCCACTGGATGCTACGGCTTCAGTACTAGTTAGGATCTAACACTTCAAATGAAATAGATAAAATTAATAGCAATAAAATAATGAAATATAATTTTGAAAATGTATAGATAATATTACACATTTTATAGATAAATATATTGCTCTTATAGATTCCTCTTAAGTTTATTAGATTAATGTATTTCTAGTTATTATTATTATTATTTTGAAATCATGATATGTTTTTTGTGTTCATTTAATTGTATTTTCAGATTTTGTCGATTTTTAAGATTGCCATTCGTCATTAAACAGATAATTTTTTTATATAAAATTCTAGGGGGAAAACAGCCTAAGCTTATCCTGCTGGTAGTTTGGTAATTTAATTGTTGAATTCACCAAGCTACGTTGACGGCAGAGTTCGAGTTAAGACTTGGAATAGGGTCAAGATTCCATTACTTGACATCGTGTGGAATAATGGGGATGATGCACAAAGAACCGGACAAAGCATAAAGTCTACACGTGATGCTTGGTAGTTTTGTAACTGAAATTCTAGTTCAAGTGTTGTCACAATCAAGTGTCTGATCGAAATTAAGTAGTCCATCAGCAGTAAATTCGCTGTGTTGCTTTAGTGCGACGTTAATGCATGGTTATTCATAATTCCCTCCAGGGTTTCGAATACAGAAACAATTCAAATTTTATGTATATACATTACAGTGCTATACATGTGAAACCTTGATTACACGGTGTACATCAATGCGATAGTCCAATTCCTACCACACTATACTCAATATGGTACTATGAACGTTATTGACAGTACGTATTACCCTTTCTATGTTATCCGAAAACTTGGTCTTTTACATAAGACGAAGTTTTCGTACACTTTTTGCCATATGATGTAGGAGAGCTGCATGAATGGATGTCCATAACCTTGATAGTACCATATTAAGTAGAGTGTGACAGGAACTGTAGACTATCGTATTGATATGTACCGAGTAACCAAGGTTTCTTACGTACAACACCTGTAAAGTACGTAAATGAAACTTGCACTGTTTCTGTATTCTTTCAAGTGTGTGTGTATTTGTTTGCTGTATTCACGCGCGTCTTATTGTTTTAATTATAGAATTTCGAAACCTCGGAAGGAATTATGAATAGCCCTGTATAAAGCACCCTAGTTATTATGCAGTCCTCTGCTAAGTCGATTTAAGATGTCTTTATAGGATAGCTAGAGTCAAATTAAGTCTTGGTTTGAACATATATCAAGTACAGCGATGGGAACCATACTATTTGTTGGTGATATATTTCGAATTTGTACTTTAAACATTTAGATTTTTGCTGGATTGGAGGGAAATACACAGAAATGATAAGATGCATTACATCGTATATAGAAATAATCTGGCAGTAATCCTTTCCACGATTTAACACAAATAATAATAATAATAATTTTAGTCTCCTACATTTTGTAGGTTCAAAATATTTCGAGTGGAAACTAAAGAAAATAGATAGTAAAGTAAATGCTGTAACTAAAATAGCAAATGCGTGATATATGTAATAATAATCAGAAAAGCGATAGATTTCTAGAGAACTTTAACCATGGTATTGTTTTTCATTCTTTCTTCAAGCTATTCTAAAAGAAAATTACGAAATCCTGGAACGCCTTGCATTTTCAGCGTAAATAGTTAGAAAAACCAAAGCAGTCATGAATATTCCATTGATAATGTCAAAAAAAGGCCGATCGTATAAATGCTTTAGAAATTCGTCGAATTATAAGAGAAATAGATTCAATTATTATGCTTAAATTGATCTATTTCATTTAGATAAAATTCCGATAAAAAGACCCAACACACGAAAAAAGAGAAAAGAATGAGTAAATTGAAATATATTACAACACAATCAGCTGAAGCAATTTTTTGTACCCAATTAAATGCATCAATTTACAGGTTTGGGTTTGAACAAAAAATATCGAAAGACATAAACTCGACCTACGAACGTCATGAAAAGCTCCTACAATGTCATATTCAGACTGGTTTATCTGCTCTTAGCACTTAAGAATATTTTATTATTTTGTGCCAAGGTTTATAAAATTACATTTAAAGAATGTTTGGAGTGACTAAAGACCTTGAGCATATGTATCAAAGTAACCCATACTTTCTCGCTCTATTGTGAGATCAACAATAGCAACCTCTGAGAGGATAATCGATTCCATAGAATAATATGAAAATATTCTTGTTACCACATTCTTTCTCTCTCACTATATATACATCATACAAAAGCTTTGTAACACTACACATTTTCCCTTATACAACTACACTTAACTGTAACAAAGTCGTATAAATTACACAATAGCACTTGAATATAATATAATTTGTAAACTGACTGTCAGGTAACTTAGATTGGACAAAACATACATTTGAAACAATACTAGAAAGCAATCTTTCATACAGGACTAACTTTGAGCGACCCGAAAGTTAATGGAATGAAGCTTACTTGTTTCACCCATTCTTTAACATCCACTTCGGTCCATAAGGGCACTTGCTGAGATAATTTATGAGGTAGTTCTTCACCAATTAACTGCAAAGCTTGAGCAGCAAATTTTGATGCAATAGCATTTGGTGAGCTGGCTACTTTCTTCAAAGCCTCTACTGCTCCGATTTCTTCAAAAACCTATTAATCGACATTTTGTAGTAGTTAAATATATAGAAAGGGAAAATTTAATGAATAAAAATAACATTTTCCAAGAAAGTGTACACGTACCTTCGTATTTCCTTGTCTCTCTTTGATTCCCGCCTCCATGGCAAAATGGAATGCTGCAAGACTTCTAGCTTCTTCTCGTTTGCTATCCAAAACGTTCACCAACCTTTGCAACCAATTTTTGGATTGTCCATGAACGTGGCCTACATGACTTTTGGCAAATTCTTCCGGACTATGACTTGTCACAAAAGGTTCTACAAGGTCTAAGGTGCCAGATTTGAGTACGGCAGCTTCAATCTCTTTGTTGGCAACCAGCGAAGAGATAGCGAGACAGGCGTAATATTTAATGTTGTCATCATTATTAAATGCAAGAGTAAATAACCATACTGGCACTTCATGCTTAATCATAGCTTCCTGATTCTCAGGTCCACCATATAGAGATAAATTGGCCAAAGCAGTAGCACAGTGCCTAAGTGTCTCTACGTCAGAGGTTCTGCATTTATAAATAATAGATTTCAGACCATCCCTTCGGATAACTTCACTGCATGTGGATTCCGAATGTTTGAAAAGATGCTCCAGTATACCAGTACCCACCCTTGAATGTGACACTGCGGTTTTATTGCTACAGGAGCATGCCACTTTTACGACCTTCTGCAAACCATTTTGTACTACATAAGTTCTATTTTCAGTGGACATACATTGTTCTAGAAGTTCCGCACTGCGGAACTGTAGGTCAGAATTTTCTGAACTGCAATTGTCAACAATAATTTTGAGTCCGCCACGTTCACGCATTATATTACATAATCTTGTTCCGAGTTCATGTCCATAATTAGGAATAGACCAAGCTTTCCTGAACAGGTCACTCATGGTAGACAACAATGTAGTAGCTTCTTCCACGGAAATGGCTGTTTTAAGTTTTTCAACACAAGTAGCCATTCTGCTTTCGAAGCGAAGTTTTGCTTTATCGACGTCCGTAGACGGCGAGTCATCACTGAGAATTTGGACATCATCGTCCACTCCTTGTAGAATGGAAAGCGTTTGATTACCATTAAATCCAAATGGCTCAATTCCCGAACCGGGCATTACTCCGAACGACATTCCAAGGGACGACATATTACCAAAGTCAACTTGATGAATATTTTGACTGGAAATGGATGACTTACTGACTCCTGCAAAGAAACAGAATAATGCCAATTAAATGACCTATGTACAAGTTGCAAAGATAATTATTGAATAAGAATTTAATATTTTTAAATAACTATCAGGTTCATATAATTTTTTATGAAACATCAGTGCATATAAATTAAGATTCTCAACCTGTGAGGAACTCGTACCCCAGAGATACTTAAAATGGTCTCAATGGGTATATGGTAATAAGATGCAATTAATTAGATGGAATAAATAGAATGGACATAAGAAAAAAAAAGATATTTTTTACCACTATAAAAATATCTTAACGAGGGAGGGGGGGGGGTTGTGGTTACCATATTATTCTTTGAGCAGCTACTAATTTTTCTTTATTATATGTAAATTTTCGTTCCGTAAATATTTTTATGTGGTGAAATAACTCCAGGGCGTAGCTACCACCGTTTCAATGATACAGTGCCTCCACGCTTCAGGGGCACCAAAATGTATAAGAAAAAAATCGTTAAATGGTAAGGGTCACCAGAAAAGGGTCCCTCAACGAATTTTAATTCTGGGCTAGTTACGCCAGAGAATAACTCTTAAATTGTCTAACTATAGTAAAAATTAAACAAATGTTTTTTTTTATTGTTGTTCCACGTATCCAATAGTATTATTATGTTCTACAGTAAATTTAACGGTCCTACTATAACGAGCTTGAATAAAGTTTACAACATTGCTTTATCAGTCCCTCTCTTTTTATCATCATAATATTGTTTTTAATGACTTACTATTTTGCTTTCAAAATAAATAGTGTCATATTGTTATATACAAGGTGATCAAATGAAAGGTACGAAACGACATAAAAATGAAACAGTTAAATATTTGCATATTCCCCAAGGAGAATGTAGCGAGACATCTCGGATGCCATTGGAACTCTGACTGGGATCGGATCATGCGGTGCCCGCATGCGCAGGAGAGAGCAAAGCTCTTATAAAAAGCGGCGTCCAAATGATGCGAGCACAGAATTACTCGAGCACAGAAAAAGCACACTCCGATGTGTACTGTGAGACACTCCGACGCCTACGCAGGTCCATCAAGAACAAAAGACCGGGGCTGCTCACGGAGGGTGTGGTTCTGCTCCACGATAACGCGCGTACACACGTCTCCAGAATCACACAAATGGAACTGGACAATTCCAATGGGAGACGTTGGACCATCCGTCCTACAGTCCGGACATGTCACCCTGCGATTTCCATGTGTTTGGTCCACTGAAGAAACACCTGAAAGGAAAGCGCTTCAACTCGACGACGTACTCAAGGACACTGTGAGGACTGGGTCTCGTCACAGCCACAGGAATTCTGGGAACAAGGAATCCTGCGGCTTGTTCATCAGTGGATCGTTGTGCACAGGCCTATGGTGTATATTTTGAATAAGTCTATATTTGTACCACCGTGTCGTTTCGTACCTTTTCATTTGATCACCCTTGTATTTTAAGAACTCACGTTAATGTTTTTATAATTACTAATGAGCACCATTTTTGCATAGCTGATTAAAATAAAAATATTTCTGTGTTGTAGTGTTATTACCCCGTACCTGTTCATAAAGATGTTAGTACATACTTAATAAAGGTGAGCTATGGAGCAGTGATGATAGGTCAAGGGATAGACGAGTGAAAAACGGCTGAGAAATGTTGACAAAGATGACGTCTTTTGAAAATTATTTGTATCAATAGAAGTACGAAGGGCATTTAGATATTGTAGGTAAAAAAAAATAATAAATTGCTTAACAAGAATAACAAAATGGCGATGCAACTTTTCAAAATCTGCTTACCGGAAAAAGATTTATCACTTTGATAGGATTGGAAATTTCTCTGCACGAGTTAGAAAATGATTAGTAATTTGGGTTACATACATGTTGATACATTTATGATTTATCAATAGCACTTTTAAAGACAATTTATCGCTAATTAAAAAAAACAAAAAAGTGCAACATTTTCATGCAAATTTTATAAATTATTCAGCAGTTAAGAACTAACCATGCGTATATTACTAATTTTTTTACACATGCACTATAAATATTTCATGAATAATAGTTCGAAGTTTAAATAGAAGAAAAATTCTAAAAAAATATTAAAATTATCTTATATTATAAACATAAAAAGGAAAAGAAAAACTTTAAACTTTCTTCATAGTGTAATAATTGCAAGATTAATTTCAAGAACAAAAAAGGTCTGTACATTTAAAAAATTAAAAAGAATTTTTACTGTGTGTGTTCCAAAATGCACATACACACAGAAATAACTTTAAAAATATAAATACCTTTTGATGTGAAAGTCATTTTGGCTGATGATGATGAAGACGTGTTTTTTTCTGCTTGAACCATCCCTTGAGAAAACATATGCCTCTCTTCTTGTTTCGACATTGCAACTTTCTCAGCAGTGAATTCGTCTGTAGATAACTTCATAGAAGCTGCCGTAGCTGTCCTTTGCTGCTGTTGTATCGAGTCGGCAGTTTTGAGTTGTACTTGATCTTGTCGGACAGCAGCTACCTGTAATACATTTCAATAGTTTGATATATATTAAAAATTTCATAAATTTTCTTTATATTTATAAAGTGACGCGTCTTATTCAAATTTTGTAGTAATTAGTACTAAATATGTGTTATGAGTAGCAAGGAAAACGAATAATACGTGAGCAGAGAGAGAGATATGATGCAAACAGTAAAGGCCTTATCACAAGTACACGTTTGGTGCAATTTTTGGTCCAATTCGTGCATTTTTTATTACGTTGCCATAGCAATGGCTTTCGAACAACTTTTTACCCAGTGAGCTGAAAAAGTTGCTCTAAATGAAAGTTGCTTAAAATTCCAACCAATGGGTTCTTCGGCGCCCTACGTCATAAACAAGATGGTGGTAACGGTGTAGCTTCGCATCAGATATGGCGCATAATATTTTAATTGTGTACAATATTTTAAAGGAGTATAATATTTTAATTGTGTACAATATTTTAAAGGCGTATAATATTTTAAACAGAATGATGCTCCATTTCTGTTTACCCCCATAAACAAAAAAGCGCGAGCGAAATAAAAGAAATAATATTGGATGGTCGTTTTCGAAGCAGAAAAATCAGCGAGTAATGTTTCAATGTGAAGAAAGAGCGCGGCTGACGTCAGAGCATGTCGGTTTGTTTACGGTAACCCTTCCCCCTCAGATTCGGTGAAAGGTTGGGCCAAAAAATTGCACGGTAAATTTTCATGCGATACCGCCTTAACACGCTCAATAAGCTCAAAATGTAATAACATCATTTTAATAACAGACAAATAAATGACTGAATGTAACTTTTAGATATTTCTATTACTTCTGCGAAATTAACATTATTTATCTTGGGTCTATTTTATAAAACGAATGTATTATTTACTTAAATAAATTTGAAACATTCAATGGAATATTAGTATGTAACACCATATATTTACAGCTACTTTCCCTTTACTATCAAATGACAGCCAGATGGCTCACCTCGCTCTTTTAGAGGGAAATTTCTCTCTTTCCAAGTAGTAGTATTTCGAGTAAGATTGCACGTGCACTTGGTAGGCAATTCCTTTTTAAGATACTATTAATCACTGGCTTAACTGGTTCTGAGTGGGCCCTGTATCACACACAAAATTCTTTCGGGCCCTTTTAGGTGGGTTTTCATACCTAAAAGTTACACATATTGGGTACCCTGTAGCTCGGGGCCCCGTATCAATGATACGGCGGTAGCTACGCCCTGCTATTAATGTGTTTTGAAATGAGTATTTAATGAATGCTTTTGTCATCAGTTGTGTTGTGGAACTTAAAGATTATTTAATATATATATATACATAATTGTTCCTGTATATATCACAGTCTATATTATTTTATCCAAAAATGATAACAACCAAGGATGACCACAACTATAAATTGTGTTTTGTTAAATTTGAGATATACAACATTTTACGGAATTATAACTAGTATAATACAAAAAAAAATATATTAAAATCGAGTCCACTTATTTGAATTGCGCGTCATTTGCTATTCATCTTTCTCGCTCTTTTCTCATATAAAAATACTTAATCACTGTATCAGAGAAATGAAAGTACCTTTTCAGACGAAAACCCTTCGGCTTCCAGCTTCTGTTTCATAGCAGCAGTTGCTGACTTCTCTTCATAACTCACACTGCCCGTTTGCAACCTTTTCCTTTCCTGATTCGTAGCAGCCATTTTCTCAGCTGTGTAGCCGTCTGAGGTGCTCACTTTCATTTTCGAAGAGGCACTTACTCTTTTCTGTTCGAATTTCATTTCTTGAGGAGAGGACTCTCGGAGAACAAGTTCCTCTTCATCCAAGGGTTCGTCCACGGAGAGTCCCCTCTGAACCAATCCAGTGGAAACCAGTCCCTGGGAGGCTGCTGAGTTACTGACCATTTTTAGTCTGGAGTCGGAACTCGCGCTGGAGTTGCTCGTGACGCTCACGCTCCGGCAGAAGTTTCTGTTCTCCTGGAAGTGAAATGACGAAAATAAATAAAAATTAAAATAGTCTTTCGACTAGAAACATTTTTTAAGAATTTTTAAAATAAGAAGAAACGCAGAAGAATCAAAATTATATAAAATCCATATGAGAAACTTGTTTGTTTCAAATGGGCTGCATTTTGGCAGCTAAGCCATTTGCACATACGACAAGTCCCCAAGATTGGAAGCTATTTCATTGGTAGCACCATCTAGTGGCGGCTTCCGCTACCAAACGTGACTTTGAATTTTATTCAATTCAAACTCTCGCCGGATGCTGAATATTGCCGCGATTTAATTTTGCCGATAGTAGTAGAGCCAAATTGATACTCAAGGGATATTTTACATGCCACATAATCATATGACACATGGGTACCTACGATTTTCACATCCAGAAAATCTATAAACTCCAGCCGGGATCGAATCCGCAACAGACTTACGAGGCGGGCACGCTACCTCACAGCCACCCCGAACCGACTATAAGAAACTAAATTCGCTTTTTACTAGATTATTTCTGAAAGTTATATGATTGAAAAGTTATAGAATTAAATGAATGTTATAAGATCACAATTACAAGATAAGTCACAGTAACAAATTATGAGATTGTGTCACACAACTTCATTCAATTTACAAATAAATACTTTAATTAAAATAATTTAGATACCCTGTTTAAATATTTTTCATTTTTGAAGGAAATGTACAAAGGTATCATAGTTCCTACTAAGGCTTCAAACAGTTTTCATGTACAGGGAATGTATTAAAGCTTCAAACAGATTTCACGGTAGTGAATATTTTTATTTAATATTAATTAGATTACAGATAAAAAGATCAACATTGCAAAATTTATCAATTAACCTTACACCAATTCTTTCAGCACCAATATTTACTTAATAAAGCGTTTTCAAACAGTGGTGTGTCATCACCTTAAAAGGAATGCAGTATCATGCAAAAATGAATAACCGCGAAATAGAATCACTACTGATGTTGAATAAGCAGATTCCAAATTTGAATCGATGATATATTTATTTATTTAACGAGGTTTTTGACAAAAGTTATTTTCATCAAAAGCCAATGTCTTCTCCCTTTATGGAAAATGCCTTTTTTTATATATATTATGTCTATATGTAGCTAAGACTTTTGCACAGAGCCTGAACTAAGAATTTTGAAAAATTCAACTTTATTTTCAGAGTTACTATAAGTCGAAATAGTGACTTTTTTTTTTTTGCTAAAATTTCTCTATTTTGACATATTAAAATATGAATAAACCCACTTCTAATTATATAGTTCAAAAATATTTGTTCAGGGTCCGTACAAAACGCTTAACTAAATATATACGCATAATTATGGAAGCATTTTCCATAATTTTTTTTAAATGTATGTCATTTTTTTTTTGCCAAAAAATTGCATTTAAATCATATTTTTATTATAATAATTTTTAGAACAATTTTATATGTATATTCTAATTCAATTACACTAAATATTAAAAAAATATTAACTTTTACGTTCTTTCAAAATTTTAGTTCCGAACGTAATGGGATACCTAAAAAATATCCCCTTCCGACCGAGGATATTCGGAAAAGTATTCTTTCAATTGTACGTTAAATCATCAACTCATTACGTTGTGTCAATTTCAAAGAGGTAACACTAAATATAGATCTAATCAACTCCTTTGAAAAAGAGCAGAAAGAGGAATCTGAAATCATTTATCGTGAATGAATTGTGTTCACGACGTAAAAAACTAACATAGCTATTTTAACTTGTATATAATGCATATGCATTAATTTTAAATATTGCAATCAATAATTATTTAAGTGATCTAATACAAGTAATCAAAATGAAGTAAGAATAATCATTATTAATGCGACAGTAGGAGTTAAAGCTTCTAATAAAAATATTGTCACGCCTCTGTGTCAATTTTTCTAAGTCATGCGGCTTTTTGTGAATTTTAATAAAAAAAAAAGAATTATATTACATTACATTATCTTACCTGGAACATCTCATTCTGCTGCTGAGCCTGCTGTTGCTGCTTCATCTCCTGTGTAGAAACAGCATGCAAAATCTGTGCCTTCTTGCTTAGAAGGGAGCTGCTAGAAGTGGAAGATGAGGAGCTACTGCTCTTTACCATCTTTTCGGATGAGGAGGAACTTTTCATCATCTTTTCGGATGATGAGGATGCATAAGAGGCATTATTGATCTTGTTGATGATAGTGGCGGCAGATGCTTTTTTGTTGAAGTCCACAAGGGACCCCAATTCGCCATTTGTGGACATCATTTTGGGAGAATCACCCGAATCTGCAGGGGTGTCAGTCCCCTATAAAAGAAAAATATTTATCCTTTATTGAAGAATGAAAAAATGTACACTACAAAATGTTTATTTAGTTATATCATCAAAATATAAGATGTCCCAGAAAAAAATCCGAATTCAAATAACAAAGAGAGTCATTTTGTTGATTTAATCACCATTTCCTTTGAATTCTAGATATTGATGATTTATAAAAACATAAATCTAACTTCCTGAACTTAAAAAGGATATTCATACTATAGACCAAATCGAGAAATATACCCATGAAAAAGTTATTTGAAACATTATTGAAATCTTGACCATCTGCAGAGCAAGTTGAAAGGAATATGAGCTAGATATTTTTTTCCGTGTTTAAATTTCAATGTGCAATCTTTATAATAATGCATGTAAATATTTTTTTTGGAAGTACAACAATGTACTCATTTTAAACCGCATTTGCTAGAATACCTTATTTGAGATTGGTTGTTGTTATTTCTTTTGCCACTCGATCGACGGTGTCAGATGAAGGCAAATTCAACACGCAAAGGGATAGTTAATGTCTGTCGTTAGCCGCAGCTTGGAGCACCATGCAGGCTCCGTTCTACCCCAATTTTGAAGGAGAATAATATGGGGATTAAGATTAGTGGATATATGAATTAAAGGATACGGAAAATGAGCCTGCTTTATATAGATCTTATGCAATCATACATACCGTAAAATTTGGCGTACAACGCGCACCTATACTTTCAAGCCGCAATTTTTAATGTTTAGCGCGTTTTTCACGTAGTGTAAAAAAAAAGCGCTATTAGGACGCAAATTTCGTCCTCGTCTTCGTTCCATATTTTGTCGTACCTTTTTCTCAGCCAATAAGCAACCGATTGACTCGGGTTTTCGGCATTGGGTCGCATTTGTGCCCTAGATGAGCCGAATCATATTTAAATTTAATAATTTTAAATTAAATTTTTTTTAAAGTATAGTAACTACTTTTTGTTAGTAAAAAGTTCATTAGTTGCATTATTGTAAAATACAACATGTGAAAAACGCGCTAAAATTATTGGCCATGCCAATGATTGATATCTTGTTAGTTATATTCTCCACATATATAACGCGCACTCCCTTTTTAGCGCGTTTTTTCACGTAGTGTAAAAAAAGCGCTATTAGGACGCAAATTTCGTCCTCGTCTTCGTTCCATATTTTGTCGTACCTTTTTCTCGGCCAACAAGCAGCCAATTGACCTCGGGTTTTCGGTATTTGGTTGCATTTGTGCCTAGATGAGCCAAATCATATTAAATTAAAAAATTTTAAATTAAAAAAAATTAAAAATTTTTTTTTTAAGTATAGTTTTTCTACTTTTTGTTAGTAAAAAGTTCATTAGTCGCATTATTGCAAAATACAACATGTGAAAAACGCGCTAAAATTACTTGGCCATGCCAATGATTGATATCTTGTTTTCGAAGTATTGTTCCAATCTTTAGAAAAAAATAGTATACTTATATAACTACGACACTTTAAGTCAATAAGGAATGTCATTTCTTTTAAAGAAACAGCATTTCAATCTATGCAGTCTAATTTTTTCTATGCTCAACTTAATTTTTTTAAAACTTTCATTTGTATACCCGGCGTATAACACACACTCGTAAATTTCGATCTTATTTTTTGTGTTCAAATGCGCGTTATATGCCGGATTTTACGGTAATTTTAATATTGGTTCATACACTCGTACCGAACGAGAAAAGAACTATAATAGACATATAAGTAACTTTAAAGGAATAATTCAGTTATTGAAATCCAAAAAATTCCAATTTTGAGTTCAGATGAAACAAGTGAGGAGAATCATAATGATTCTACAACATTTTCTCTAACTAAGACGAATTTTTATCTTCGTATATAATGCACAATAATTCATTGAAATGAACTTGATCTAGGAAGAAGAAAGTACGGTAAATAAAAATGTATGAAAATCAGATAATGAGAACGGAACTGGTTGAGTAACATACATTCTGCGTTTATAATTGGCAAAAACTTGTTAAGAGTATTAATTGAGTTGTTCATCCGCTGTAATGTTTTTTGGCTTGATTTAATGCGTTTTTAATGTTCTTTGATAATTTTATACTTCTTTCTCAGCTCTAAAAAAAGCATTAGTATTTCCTTTCAAAACCTTTCCTTCGAGTATTTAATTCAATATTTTGTAAACCACATTTAATGAGTTATCTATGCAAAATTGGTAATGCTTCCTAAACATAATCGCATAATTCTAATTACAACATAAGATATTTTTTCGGCGCAGTAAAATTTGACATTGAAATGATTGAATGTTAAGAATGTCATCAGCGACAAAAATTTTAATAGTCGCATTTGTAAAAGTATGTAACACACATTTTGAATGACGTAACGATAAAATTTTAGTCCACGTTCATCTATTTCCTTTATTTACAACCATGTTTTTATATCAAAGCTGAAAAAATATAATGGAAGTTAAAGGTGCCGTGTAAATACTTTTTTCACGCATACGTACGTCAACACTGAATACATATAAGATTCATTGCATAGTTAGCAGTAAAAGTTAACCTTAAATTTTCAAAAACGTCTTTATTGTAAATTTCAAACAATAAAAGATACTTAATACAGATCTTAAAATAACTTTGCAATTTGTATTTTAATTTGCGAGAAAATTATTAATGTACAGTGAAGAAAAATAAATAAAAACCAAAAATAGTAGAAAAAAAATCGATATAAAGTAAGGAGTAAATTGATTCTTTAAGCCTAATTTGTCTGCAAGAAAAAATTAAATAGCTATCGGATCTTTCTATCTCATCAAATTACTTCAGACATTTTGAGAAATTTCGTGTTAAACTGGTTCATAGATAATTTAGGTACAGAGACTGAGATTTAATCTGCAACTTTTAGAACAAGAAACAAATTTGAGATCTAGTCAGAAAAAATTCTTAGCTTGGATATGAATCTATGCTTTTCTCTCCTGGACATAGTTCTATAGAAACTGTAAATATCTTATAGATTCAACAGAAAGATGAGAATCACGAGTGCTAAATACAGTACTGCTTGATCCGATTATACTATATTGCTTGAGGTGACTGACAATGTTCAGAACCGTGCTTTTTAAAAAACGCATACATGAATAATTTTTTGATATTTTGTGTTACAGATGAACTAGAATATACATGTAAAATTGTTTCAAGAATATTATTACAAGAAAAAATTATTTAAGCACAATTTTCTGGCAAGAAATGAAGAAAGAATGACATTTTTCAAAACAATCTCCCTTTTATAAAGAATGCTTCTGTAAATTTTGCCAATGTATAGTTAAGACTTCTATACCGGGGCTGAAATAAAAATCTTGAAAAATTCAGAGTTATGATCAATTGAAATAATAACGTTGAGTGAGGTGTTTGTTAAAATTTCTCTACTCTGAGATAATAAAATGTGACTAAATATACTTCTAATTTATGCATTTCAAAAATCCTAGTTCGGGCTCTTTTCAGATATCTTAGCTATGTATTGGCAAAATATTATTAGTATTATTCTAGACACTGTATATACTTTCAATGGGTCCTCTCCCATATTGGATTGAATGGTAACGAGATAGCCAATAGTTTGGCCAAGTCTGCCACTGCTGCACTTTGCTGGGTGATACTTTTCTAACTTTTGCTGAACTCTCTTCTATTAAAAGGTTAGAATTGAATGCATTTTGGGGAATACCTCACCCTTGGTATTTTGGGAAAAAACCTCGTTGGTGTCACCAACTTTTTATTCCTAGGTATCAGCAGACGGCTCTGTCGCGCTTTTTTAGTGGCCACATCAAGTCTCTGACTTTTCAACAGGGGCGGAAAGTGTTCCCAGAATGTCCTAAGTGTGAGGCTGATCAGGCCTCTCCCAGTCATATTCTGAATTGTTTGAGTTTTTCATATGACGAGGTTTTAGGAAATCCTATCTTATTTCTGGATTTTTTGGAGATTTTTGGTTTTATGGAGAGATAAGAAACAACAACATCATCAATACAGAAGGATTTTTCATAAAAAAAGGCAAGTTTTGAAAATGTCATTCTTTTTCCATTTTTTGATAAAAAAAATTGCATTTAAATAATTTCTTCTTGTTATAATATTTTTTATGTATATTCTGCACCGATTGACACTAAATATAAAAAAAAAAATATCCATTTAAGCGCTTTTTAAAAATCATGGTTCCCAACGTAATCAATCATCATAACAAATTCAGAATAAAGAGTAGGATAAAAATATAGTATCATTAAAAAAAGAAAAAAGCAATATATATCCATTTTGAAAAGTTTAATTGGTGCAGACTTTTTTTAACTTTGGAATTATACCATAAAGGATATGTTGACATAAAAATCATACATTAATAATATGAAAATCGCCACAGTTTCCAAACACAACAATATGAATAATTGAAATGCACTTTATTATAGGTGGGTTACTATGTATAATTCCAGAAACCTGTACAAACATGAAAGAATCCCTAATGATGGTGGCGCCTGTTACCGATCACGGAGCATGAGGTTGTCAGTAACACAAGACTATACATGTTGATATCGCAAACCGAAAGAAATTTTTTCGTGTTATTTATAATTAATTGCTAACAAGTTGGCATTAATTATATATTTTTATTGAATACAAAACGGGTAGATTATTGATGGGAAATGAATATCGAAGGAGTAAAAATTTGTTAAAAATCTGAAAATGTTATAATTTTCATTTTAAATCACTCGGAAAAAAAATTGAGCTCTATCTCACAAAATAGTTTTGGCTGACTTAGGAACAATGATATAAACAGAAATTATACATTTTTGAAACTAAAATAGCCATCAGAAATTAATTTCGTTTAATCACAAAAGAAAAGTGTGTTAATAGCCCAATATTATTCATGATTTTATCTAGCGTCGTGCTTGAACGACTTAAGACTTTTTATAGAAAGATTACTATTTCTACAAAAGCTGCTGTATTCTGTATATAGAATACACCAGCAAATATAAAACAAGAAACTACGCATAAAAAGATTGTGTTACGCACTGATACATAAAAATAATGCTTATTTTTTTTAACACAAAGTACATACAAACTGTAAGTTACACATAACATTGGAATATCAATGAGATTACAGAACTTGTGGTTACATGTTACTGCATGCTCAAAATGTCCAAAGCCAATGAATGAATAAATATTTCAATTTTATTTAAAAGTTAGTGTGACAGCAATATAAAACATTCACATTGAAAGAAAATAGGCAAGAGTATTTGCTTCTAATATGGACCTATAAGATTTTTTAAACAATTTTTATGGTATACAATGATAGAAATGTTATTATGCATTACATAAAAATAGAAGCAATTATTTTTAAAGTTTTCAAAACTGAAGATTTTTGTAAATAACTTTAAAAAAAAGTTGTTAAGCCATTTCTATTTTATTTTTGAAAATCCATGAAACTGAAAGTAAACGTAAATAGCAATGTCCATTCTATAAATCTATATAACCACTATAAATCTTATGAAAAAAATACATATGGTGTCAAATAAATTCAATTAACAGACCAAAAAAAAAAAAACCCGGTATATTTAAAATGTTTATAAAATTACGTTATGAAAATGTTGAAGCCAAAAATTGGAATAAATTGCATCACATTAATATTTTTTGACTTTCCATACAATACACATTTCAATATATATACTCTAAATACATTCTTTAAAAATAAATCTTAGTTTATTTACATGACATTAAGTTTTTCACTGTTGCGAAAAAAAAGCATTTTATTACAATGTCATAAAAAAAACCTCAAGTCAATTATCTATAAAAAAAATATATATAAATGCTACATTTTCAAATTATTGACAAACAGCAAATTTAAATTTAATTTTAAAATTGAATACATTAATTTTATACTAAATAAAAAAAAATGCATGGAATAAAAAAAAATTCTGAAATGCATTAAGTATTTTAATAGTTTATTAGTAAAATATGTTTACTTACAAAAACTGCTTTTCCAGAAACGATACAAATTTAACGAATAATATGTCCAAGCATCGGTTTCATCATTATATACTATTCTCTGTCAAAACAAATCCGTTTGAAATTTCCAATCTTGGTAAAAGAAGAACCGGCTTATATGTTGTCATACGCGTACACCTGTTGCTCCGAAATTTATGACGAATGACTACTGCAAGGAGCATCAAATGAACACAGTAGCAATGGAACGTTCAGGAGCGACGGTGTCAGTCGCGCTGCATCCATGACTCACGGAGCGAAAAGGGATTGGCTATTTATATTCAAGCAAGGAACAGTACGTCATTTCCGCCTGTGAAACTCATTCATAAAATTGCCGGCAGATGATGATAGTTGACTCTCCGTAACGTGAATTTGGTTCTTTTTCTTTATTATTTTTTCCCGCCGTTATGACACTGACGATAAAAATTGTTCTAAATCATTTCTTTTGTTGGTGTTAACAAACGGATTCTGTCAAAAGACGGATGTGTAGAAGGAATAATTTTTTTTAAAAAAAAATAGTTGGTGGTTTGAATATATTTTAAGATGGAGTTAAAAATTGAGAATTTAAATTTCATTTAATTTAGCGAAACAGATTAGTCGTTATTTGATATCAAACTCATAAATTGATAATACCATTAGAAATAGACGAATTTATTAATTATATCAAACAAATTTATTTTGGAATAAAAACCATCAAAATAAATAATTTCAGAGAATTGCAAACTTTTCTTTCTAATTTAAGGTTGAAATGTTTTGCAGAAAATGTTTTTGTTCAGTTCTGTTTTGGAAATAAAATAAATAAATTTTAACGCAAAGCACACTATTTTTGAAATGGAGGAATATTTAAGGATATACAGCAAGAAACGTTGGAATCCCTTTGTTTTGACAAACATTTCCTTTTTAGTAAACACTGTATGCATGCAAAAACAAAAAAAAATAAGGAAATAAATAAAATGGCACTTTAACAGAAATTCAAATATTCGAATGACAGTTTCACATGTATCTTTAAAATTATCTCCCGAAATATAGTTTATTTCATACATTCAATACTGAAATAGGAGCATTACACAAATCAGTGAAGTTAAGAGCAAGAATTTTTGAAACATTAAAGGAAAAAAAAATAATAATTTTATTTTGCCTTTTCGGTTATATATTGACAGATTTACTAACAATTTTTTAATAACCAGTTCATCGCACACAATAAAGGTTCCTAACACGTGTAAATCGTTTGAATAATCCACCGTTGGCTTTTGTGAATTTCATTTCCTCCCAGACGTTCGTTAACAAAATAAACTCAGTCTGCTTTATTTTTGTTTAAAAAAAGAAGAAATTTCCTTTTATTACACATGATAATTTATTCATGAGTCTATAAATTTACTTTTACCTAGCAGACTCACAATGAGATATTTAAACTGCTATTAAAGTTTAGAAAACCTGATATCAGCCAAGCATAAATAAATTTTATGACATCTGACGGTATTTATAAGGCTTTTTTTATTTCATCTCTTTTTTTTTTATCAGAAGCAATTAAGACTAAACGATTAAAGCATAAAACCGTTGCAAAAGATAAATATTCTTATCTCTATTTTCAAATGGTAGCGCACAGTAAAAAAAGGTTTACATTAACTTTCGAAGTATTCATGTTTTGTTTATTGAATATTCTGATGTATATTTTATTTTAAATTAATGCTATTTATACAATCTACATTTATTTATCATAAAAATGAAATGAATTATTTCTCATTTCTATATTCCATTATTTTATTCATATTACATCAGCTTGTTTAAAAATGAGATTTTTTTTTCTTTCACTCTGTGATTTCTCTCTCATTTACACCCCAGAGGTCTTCAATTTTAATTATAAGAGATTGAATTCTTTAAGGTAGTTTGCTCGCAAAAATAAATATAAATAAGTAGTTAATGGATAAAATAAAATCTTAAATTTCTTAAAAGTCACGTGTTTCAACTATGAATGGATAAATCAATGAAGGAGAAGGAACAACTTATCGACATAGTAACAGATTCAACGTTAAAGTATAAATTTAAGCGGAATATCTCCTAAATTTTAGGTTGCAAATATACAGAAGTTTCTCGTACAAATAGAAACATGATGATACTTTTCAAGTGAAAAATATTTCTCAACGTATGTGGCAACAAAAACAAAATATAGAAGCAAATGAACGCAGAAATTGAAGAGTATAATTTTGAAGTTGTTGACAGTTTCATTTATTTAGGTTCTGAAATTAACGCATTAGGAACGATTGCACTGCTGAAATCCAAAAGAGAATTACTATGACTAATATATGTCTTAAATGGAATACGAAAAAAAAAAAATAGAATTTAATAAAAACAAACAAACAAAGGTTCTATTGTATAAAAGTCTTTTAAGACCAGTATTAACTTATGCATGTGAAACATGGTCCATGTCTCGAACAGATGAGAACATGATAAGTATCTACGAAAGGAAAATTTTGATTCATTTTTGGAAAAATTCAGGAAAATGGCATATGGCGAAGAAGATCAAATTTTGAGCTCTATCACTCATATGAAGAATCTGACATCGTTAACTTCATCAAAATACAACGAATTAAATAGACAGGCCACGTTTTCAGAATGGACGAAGACCGCACACAAACACTAAAAAAGTCTTCAATGCCTAACCAATTGGCACAGGGTGAAAGTCTTCAATGCCTAACCAATTGGCACAGGGAGAAGAGGCAGGCCAAATCTAAGATGGATTGATGGTCAAGAAAAAGATGTCCTAGTTTTGAGAGTTAAAAATTGGTGATCACACAAGCAGAAAGAAGGCTGGCCTAGAAAAGGCTTCTTGAGAAGGCCAAGGCTCACCCTGGACTGTCGAACCACTGAGGAAGAAAGGAAATTAACGCAGCATATGCAATGTGACTGTAGATAGCTTCAATATACCCAGACTTTGAATAAGGCTTTTGGAGGATATTTTGTCCCCGGAAATACCTTATAGTTTCAAGCGTTCTGTAAGTCGACAAAGTTTGAAGACCCACTGGTTTAGACTACATCTTTATCCACGGCAAATGTTAGAAAATTAAATTTTTAAGATTTGGATTTAAGATATTATTTATTTTAAGGTGATAAATTAATTTTTATTTTTACATTGATCGTTTTATTATGGATTAACGAATTTATTATACTTAAATTCATTCAATGAAAAAATAAGAACACACACACAGAATAAATTTTTTCGATATTAAACGTACGGAACTAGGCTTTCTTAAGAGTGAATTACAAACCCGGATTTGGCAAATAAGATTCAGCTGACTTTCTTCTTTTTTGTCATTGACATCATCAGTCAATTCACTACTCAGAGTTTTCCTTTCAACGAGTCATCAATGTGACATTAAAAAGGAAACAGTGACTCACATTAAAAGATATTGTGTTCAAAATCAAGTGATTTTAAACTGAAAATTGCATATTGTTCCCAATTACACAATAATTTTAGTATACTAATTATAGTAGCCAGTCTTTTTGTTGGTTACATGAAATGCAAGATAATGAGCAGATGACTCACACAAATGGAAAAAAAAAAAGAGATCTTCAATTGTGGATTTACCAATTGATTCAATTATTTTAATTCGGGAGATATTTAAAATTTATAGGGTTTAAATAACAGTTTTCGCTGCAATTTTTAAAAAAATATTTAAGTAAATAAATGAGGAATTAAATCAAAAAACAAAATAACTGAAGGTCTACTTTTTCAAAAAAAAAATGAAAAACATATATTAATCTTTATATTCTCTTTTGGGAGTCAAAATTACCTGTGGCAATTGGTATACCACCTATGTGGTGATGCACTAAAAAAGTGATTCCAGCTCCCACTTCGTCCTCATCACTCGAACGTGATCTTAAATTAAGAGTTCCGTTGCGCTTACAAAGAGTTTCAAAATGCGATGTGAGTGAGTGAATATCAACGCCGCACTGTTCAGCTACACGAGGGCTTTTGGCGACGGACCTCGTCATTTTCAGCCATGGTCAAGTGACGAGGACGACACTTGAACTGGCACCCTTTCTCCTAACAACCACACCAGCCAACGGGAGGACATTTGAGCTTCCGACTGATTTAACGTGCATCACTCCCCTACACGGCGGGTCTTTAGCGGTACTGGGCTCGAACTCATGACAGGCCTGCCATGATCCAATACCTTGACCATTTGGCTACCACGGCCACCAAAACCCGATGTGATTATCAGTTATAACTCTAATAAAAAGATCACCCCCCCCCAAGTTATTGAAAGAGAGAGAGAAAAATAAAAGAAAATATTAATAGGGTAGTAAAAAACATAGGGAAAAAAAATTTATTTCATATCCTCTATACTTATTTTAAAGAATCTTCTCAACTACTAATATGGTTTATTTACTGTGTTAATTCAAATGTTACTATAGTTTTATTCCTTGAACAAATATTTCACTTCTCATTCAAATGCGTTGAATCATTTTTCAAATTAAAAAAAAAAAAAAGGAATAAACAGATAGCGAAATCCTCTGAAAATTCCTTACATCAGAGACAGAAACTTTAATACATCATCACACCCAAGAAATAAAATACGAAAACCGCAAGGTGAAAAGATGATATTGACCCATACCAGTGGAAGTGGGGGGAAGGGGAAATACACACACCCATACCTATTTGACGTTTAATCGGTCCCATCGCAAGCAGGTAACGGTATGACGAAGTCCCTGTGGAATGTAACCAATTGAAAGTGGAAGGCCGCGATAAGCGAACATCCTCATTTTGTCGGCTCCTTTCAGTCCGTCGAATCGTCTGCTCGGGAATTTCGAGAGCCCTTTTCCTTTTTTAGGCCCCTTCTCTTTTTTTTTTTTTTTTTTGCACGCGGTTACGAGAGCAGGGAGAGAGAGAAAAGAAGGCATTGCATTCACTTGTGTGTTTTGCTTGCATTTCGATGACTTTATCTCGATTTTCGAAAGAGAATAAATATGATAAGCAGAGTGAAAAATAAATAATAAAAAGAACAGAGAGAGACAGACAGATTCCACAAACACACACACAGACGATGTTTAGACGTGTTGAGACGAAAGGAAAATCGACTAGAGCCTTAAATGTCTTTAAATTCTTATGAACGACGCTTGTTTCTCTAAGCTTTATCAGAAGTGTTGTTTTGATTATCGGTAACGTAATATGGATACATAGTGACCGAAAAGGGATGAATGAAAAATGAGCTTGATGGTAACTGATTCGCAAGAAGAAATGATGAACTTTTAATCTAGTTAAAATAATGTAAATATTTCAATTACAAACAGACTTTATTGTAGAAAATTATTTAATAAATACTCATACTTATTCCTTAAAAATTGCGGAATAAATATCCGGATTACAGTCATATATGATAAACAAAATTATTTACCAACTCATCAGGAAAACGTCATGAATTATTCTGCAAGATTATTAAATTTAAATAAGCTGTATAACATGCCATATGATAATGGGTTACATTCATGTCGGTCACATGTGCGATTTCCATTAAATTCAAAATTAAAATTGAATTAATTTGTATTTATTGCTCTATTCGCTAAATTTAGATGCAATTTCAAATTTTATAATTAGGTGACGATGTTCACGTATTAAAAAAATTTCAACAAAACAATTTTAAAATTTAAAATAAAGTCTTATTTTATATTTTATTTTTAAATTAGGTGTATTTTACTTCGAATGTGCGTTATTATTGTTGATAAATATGCAGTTTTAAAAGAAAGTTTCTAATTTTGAATTTGAAGTTTTGTTGACAGTTTCATTTATTTAGGTTCGGAAATGAACACAATAGAAACGATTGTACTACTGAAATCCAAAAGAGAATTACTATGACTAATAGATGTCATAATGGAGTACGAAAATATATGAAATCGAATGTAATCAAAAGAAAAACTAAGGTTCTATTGTATAAAAGTCTTTTAAGACCAGTATTAACTTATGCATGTGAAACTTGGTCCATGTCTCGAGCAGATGAGAACATGATAAGTATCTATGGAAGGAAGATTTTAAGATTTATTTTTGGAGAAATTCAGAAAAATGGCATATTGCGAAGAAGATCAATTTTCGAGCTCTATCAATCATATAAAAAATCTGACATCGTTAAATGGGCAGTCAAAATGGATGAAGACCGCACCACTAAAAAAGTCTTCAATGCCCAACCAATTGGCACATGAAGAAAGGGCAGTCCAAATCTTAGATGGATTGATGGCCTAGAAAAAGATCTCTTAGCTTAGAGAACAAAGAATTGGAGAACACTAGCAGGAAGAAGGCTAGCCTGGAAAAGGCTTCTTGAGAAGGCCAAGGGCCAACCTGGGCAGTTGAGCCACTGACTGAGAAAGAAAGAAAAAGAAAGTTTCTGCAAGAACTAAAAATTGGCACCATAGAAGAACATGAACTGATTAAAGCACACGATTCCATTTATCATGTGGCTATAACATCGCACGAATTTATGAACTGATTGGCTGAAAAAACGTGTTTGTAGTTATCCTGTGACTATGACGTCACAAATATAGCCCGCTTTCGTAATAAATTAACACAAAAAAACTGTAATAAATTAACAATGATATTTTTTTCTTCGAATTTCTCTCCCTCTCTTTCAAAATTATTAAATGAACATAAAAAACAGTAATATCATATTTTTCAATTTAATTAAGAAAACAATATTTGATTTTTTTCTCGCCTTTCCGTAAATACTTGTGTTGTTATGGCTACGTAAACCTTAAAACCGAGTTATATAAACAGACAGGTCAAAGACCTGAGATTCTCACCTCTGAGGAGAGGGAAAATATCTAAAATAGTAGCACGTGGAGGGAATATCTTCAGAAACCAGTAATATATATCGTTTCTTCAGACAGAAAATAAGTAGGATTGAGGTGTATAGTTCCGTAAAAACATGGTACTTGTTTAACCTTTGACCGCAGCTTTATCTCAGCAATTAATTCTCTTAGGGTGTCCAAGAAATAAACAACAGGCAATAAAACTTTTCAGCAAAAATAACCTTATAAAAAATTTTGGTGTTGCCAGAAATAAAATGTCAAAAAGCTGATTTATCGGAACGAAAACATGAAAACAAGATTTTTTCAAATCAAAGCGATAAATATGTTTTTATTGCATTTTTTGCACAATTCGAGATGAAAAAAGGGCTGAAGTAAGATTTTTTACTAGCAAGCAGTACGAAGATAAGAAATTTCTCCCCTGAATTTAAATCTATATTGATAAGTGTGTAGACAACACTAAAAATGCGTTGGATCTTTTTATATTATTCTATAAATATTCTAATTTTACTTTTTTCGTGCATTAACTGAGTCTTTATTAAAATTGTCTAACAGTGTAATTGTAATTTTTTTTTTAGTGCAAAGTTTCAGATGTATAACCAACTAAGCGCAGACAATTAAGTAAATATTACGTTTGAAATTATAAAATGCACTCTATTCTACTGTATTTTTCTATTGTAAGCAATTACTATGGCACATTAAAAGTTTTCTAGTTTTTTTGCCAAGGTTTGTATTTGACTATGATTAAACAAAAATCCTCATAAAAATAACTAGTAAAAGCATAAGATTTTTGAACTTAAATTATATAAAAAATAGTATTATATTTAATTTGAAATTTTTTGAATGAAAGTATTCAAGAGAATTCTATTAACACACTTATATAATATTAAAATCCCTCTAGCTATTCAACGAAAACTGTATCTCATTTGATGATACGTTTAAATTATATTAAGTCAAATCACCATGAAATAAAAATGCCCTAATTAGATTTTAAAAAATATAATATATTCACTTTTAAATTACTTTGTCTTGACACAAGAAAAAAAATCATAAAATTTAATTAAAAAATGCAATAACATTCACGTATAAGCTTTCTCTTTATATTTACTTTTCAACATTTTGTTAATACGTAAAACTTTATGCAGTAATAAGCTCAAATTCAAATACTTATTGAAAAATATAGGACTTTAAGAATACAGAAAAAATACAACTATGTAAGGTTCTTCAGAGTTGATAGATTTATTTTACACATAAATTTCGAGAATCGTCGTTTATATTTCAATGAGAACATTTTATTGAATTATTAGTGAGAATTCGAGTTTATTATAGCTAGGTTTCCAAGACACTGATCGGATAAACCGACGAGTTCACTCGCCTCAAAATTAAATTTATTGAAAATTTCTTGATAAATGAAATAATTTTATTCTCAAAATTTTAATTAACTGAAACTTTATTCAGGTCATTGACATTTTTTCTCGTGTGAACTTTAATTGCATTAAAATTTACAGTTTAAGGGCGGTGGGAGAAACTTAATGGTTTGAGCTTCCAATCGCACTTTTTAAGCAATCTGTAATTGTTCTTGATTTAAAATTAATTCAAACTAGACAGAAAGTGCCTGTGACTGATAAAAAATGTAGTAAACATATTCTTCACTTGTAAATTTTCATCGGTAACGAATCAACTACTTTATAGTCTTTTAACTTTCATAAAACCATACAGCGCGTTTTAAGTACGAGTATCATTATTTTGTTACGTAATTAAAAAGAAATGTAATAGGGCACAAAGTATTAAGTCTCCATTTAGTATCAGTAACAAACTATCTGATAAACATCACACTTTCAACAAACACGAGGGCTACTGGCGGCGGACCTCGTAATTTTGAGCCTCTGTCAAGTGACGAGGGGGACACTTGGGACGGCTCCTCCTTTCTTAACTGCCACATCACGCCAACGGGAGGACTTTAAACTACGAAAGATTTGACGTGTAACAGCCCCCTCTATTGGGGGAGGGGGTCTTTAGTTGCAAAAGATTCGAACCCGCGACACTCCGGCCATGAATTCGTGACCATAGTCACTTGGCTAGCATGATCAAGAAGTAAATTATCTGAACTAGACAAGTTTCCTAGACAAACCGAACATTCGATTTAATGTTTTGACAGGAAATTTCCTATAGACTCGATTTATTTTTATTTAATCTTTTTTCAACTTTTACTTTTTTCAATTTTAAAAAAATGAAAATAAAACTGGAGTTAATCATAAAATCCGCTGACAATGACAAACGACATTAGAACAATGTCTTTCAGTTAAAATTTCACCTCATTTCTCTCGCTCTTTTTTTAATCCAGTGGCGTATCGATCTAAGAGAGCCACTCTTAGCTTTTCGCGCCAAAAATAAATCTTCTGTTCCGAAAGTAACAATAAGACAGTGATGCAACGCTTTTTCTCTACCAGAAGCACTTTTCTATTTTTGCATCTACTTAGCACACCACTTACATTTATCTCCATCTATTTTAAGAAACTTGCTTTATGCATTGGTTCGGATATAGACACATTAAACAGAAGCATAACACGAACAAAGACATTTGTTTTCTTCGGGCAGTCACACACAGCGGTTCCATGTTATATCGAGATTGGACTCTTTTCAGGTTTTCTTAAGATAGGGCAACTATATTCTCTCCTCTCTCTTTCTTTTTTTAAAAAAAATTAATTAATTCTCACTGCCAAAAAACACAGATCTTTTACTTTATAGATAGAGAGTTCCAGGAATCGCGTGGAAGTTACCGAATTGATAAAACAGTTACACAGTAGGAAATTTGAAACGCTAAAAACCCCGTTAAATCAACAATTCAACCGTCAGAGTTTTACAAACTTGACGAATGAACAATATAGTTAGGCATGTTCTAAATGTTGCTCATGAAACCTTGTACACACTTAAAGGAATTTATCCGCACACACTGAAACAAATTTTTACATTTTGTTCATCATTGCATAGCTCATTCTCCTCTAACAACAAAACTATTTTTTACAATTCTTGTGGAGATCAACTGTGGAATAGTTTACTGTAATAATTTGATTTAGTATGTATGCGCGTATCGTTTATATTCATATACGAATTAAATTTTTAAAAAAAAATTATTGCAATGAATGTATATTTTATGTATAGAGAATGAGTGCTTATATTAAAGTCACACTGTAAGACAACACGATATCTATTAGGGATGGACTTCGTAATCTTGAACCATGGTCAAGTCACGAGGACGACACCTGAGCTGGCAACTCAATCTCCAAACTATCACACCCAGCCAACGAGAGGCCTTCGAGCCACAATAGATTTAACGTGCATCAGACCCTCTTTATGGCGATCTTCAGTGCAACAGGACTCAACTCATGACATGTCGGCCACGAGCTCGTGATCGGCGATGTATAAAATGATTGAAAATAGAATCAAATGAAAGATATTTCTGAAACAAATGCAATACCGCCTTTTTTGTGACGAGATAGCTCTGCTATGTTTAAACATTTAGCAAAACTTTAATATAATTATCTTATTTTAAGGACAGATACATTGAGGTAATTTTTAAAAAAATACATTAAATTTACACATTTTTACTAAAAATTACTCTACAAATCGTGAAAATTGTAACGTCATGAAAGAATCAGGAAAATCAAATAAAATTTGCAGCAAAAACAAAAAAAAGTTTGGATGTATAAATGATTAGAAATACAAAACTATTAAGCTACTGTGGGTTGTTAAACATGCTCTAAATTTCCAAATATGCTACATACAAGTACTATAAAGGTGCGTAAAAATGTGAGTTTCATCATTTAACTGTTGTAGTTGCTCGATTAGAAGTCAAAATGACTCGCCAAAAACACAGATTGCCGTATGAGCTTCTAATTTGAACAAGGTCGCAACATCAGACTTCCTGAGGGTGGACTTGTATATTGTGAAACCACCACGCAAAAGGTATAATGCCATAATAGTGATGCATCGTGTTAAAATGGTAGACCATGGAAAACCGGACAAGGCGAAACCACGGCAGCGGACCACGCAATATGACGTCACCACAAGACGATAGACACTTAATCCATATGGCGGTGACGGAGAGTATCATCTCGTGCGTTGACACAGCAATGGAGCACTGGTATGTCAGAGTCTGCCCTCACTGTCCTTCGAGGTCTGCTCTACCATTGGCTACATGCAAGGATTCCTCTGCGCAGGATTACCTTGACGCTGAATCACTGACGCTTCTGGCGACAATGGTTTCATCATACAGCCAATGACATGCCAATTGGCAACAAGTCGTCTTTTCAGATTATTCCCGCTTCAGTTTGGACTACAATGGATGCAAAAAAAAAAAAAACCCTTCAGAAAATACAGAATCGAACATCTTCTTTCGGAGTGTCTTCCTCAGCGTCATACTGGACGAATGCCTGTCTTTATGATCTGGGGCCCTGTTGGTTATCATGATCGATCCTGCGTACTCCAAATTGAAGAGAACCTGAACAACGGGCATTAGGAAAGTTGAGAAGCAATGTATTTCCTGTATTTCAACAAGACAATGCCTATCCATATGTTACCCAGTATCTACAACCTTTCTTCAATAAACAATAGGTTCCGCATCTTTCATGGCAGTTTCCTGGATATCTTATCTATTGAAAACGTCTGGAATAATATCGCTCGGGGATTTCCTCGTTGGTCAGAGAGTACGGCATGATGGAGAGTTTTTCATCAGATACAGGCCATCTGGAATACCATTCAACAGCATGGCATTCGGAATATGTATTTTTCGATTCTACAGAGTGTGCGCCGAGCGTACTCTTATTGTTGAGGGTGGCGACTGTGCAACATAACGTTTTACAGCATTATTTTTGTCTTATTGCTTATTAAATTGAATCATTTATTTCAGTGCTTCTAGAACTTTCAATATTTGAAACCCAATACTCAATCATAATTTTCATCGCCCCTCTACATAGAATAACAATGTATTGAATTCAATAATACTATACTTTAACGCTAAAGCTACAGTACAACTTTAACCCCATTAGTACCACTGGCGTATATAAACGTCTCTAAGTGTTAATTGCCCCGGACATCTTTCTGAAGTACGACCATTTCTGTGCACTGCTATTCCGAAGGCTTTGGAATACAATAAATGGACCTTGACAGCGTTTGCGAAGAATTTACTTATATTTCAGAGGATTCTCTTATTTATTCCTTTCCTTTTCCTCTCCCCCCTTTCAATACATTACATATACGTGCCTAGTGGAAAATGGTGTCATCAGGAATCGAATCGCATAACTTTTAATCCATAGTTAAGGCATTAATTATAAACTGTACATATCATCAAGATAAGTGTTAATTTTTGTATACAGTTTTATATATAACAAGCCCATGGGGTCACTGGTAATTATCAAACTTGTTCTTAACTTAGTATAGTTAAATGAATTATACATTGTTCACACACAGTACTGATACATTTATAAGTGTATGAGACCTGTGTAAATGTGTATTTTATTTTTTATTATGTCAGAATGTACTATGTTTTGCTTCCTCTAATTAAATTAATGTGTTTTTTTTTATAAAAATAATCTCTTGTTTTCGACTTTTCAACATACTCGCCCCCCCCCTCGTAGAGTTATCGCGCGCCCCACAGTTTGAGAAACGCACTGATTTCTTTAAAAAACTTCAAATAATATGTGGATTAAGTTACATTTATTTCCGATTATTCTTTCATAGTGTTGAAATTTTAATATAGCAACAACACATTGATAGAAAATTAAACGAGCTGCATTAGAGCCTTCGCATCATGTTAGAAATTATTTTGCTATAAATTTCAAAATTTTATTAAGACGTTATTCATTTGTAGCAAATCCCATTGTGATTTAAGTTAAATCCATTTTATAACCCTAAAAATGTGATATTGAATACGGTGGCATGTTATTTGTTAAACGAAATACCACTTATAAATAGAAAAGATCCAAATTAATTTGCATCGGGAAACATTGCTTTGTAAGTCTGTAAAAAAGCGATGTAAAAAGCCTGTATTAGATCAATTCTAGTTCTAATTATTTTATAACATACCACTGATGGTATTGGAATGGAATAAATAGACTTCTGATTACCACAAGTATGATTTAACCATTAAGAGTTTTCTTTTTGAATGAAAGTTACTGACATCCGTAGTGAGTAATCAATAGTGAAAAGAATTAAAGATAGCAAATACTATAATTCTCAAATCAAATACTTATACAATAGATTTTAAACAAATAAAAAAATGAAATAAACGAAACTTGGGCAGGAAATTGACAAAATTATAACAAATACTAATTATTTTTACTAATTTTTGATACAAAATAAAAGTATATATATATATATATAATATATATATATATATATATATATACAAGCCATTTTTTATAGTTATAAAAAGAACTATTACTTTTTAAACTTTAAAAAAAAAATCAAAACTCAGAATAGCGGCGTTATTTTTTATAATTCCATTTGAAATTAGCTTTTCACACTGAATAAAGCTTTGGGGGGGGGGGGGTCTTCTTTTTAAAATTCAAATTAACTAAAAAAAGTATTATCATAAAAAGAATATAGAAATGAGAAAATATTTTAAGTCTTATACTCATACCACAATTTTCATTGAGCACAACAAAAAAAGCAACTAAAGATTTTAACGTTGATAATTATGAATAATAACGAAATGCGTCGTTTGGACATGTTAGGGAAGTTGGTTTTACGCTAAATGTTTTGGCATCGAAGAACTGGTTATTCAAGGCAAGAATTGAATAAATTGACAGTCAAAATTGGAAATATAAGTGGATGCCTGGTGATACAACAATTTGTTTCTCTTTCATACAATCAAGTCTTTCATGTACTCAGCCAAGAAATAAAAAAAACTTTCTGAAGTGTTAAACGAAGTTCTTAAAAAGAAAATCAACTTATTTTCAAGTAATGAAATTTTAAGAAATTTAAAGGAAACGAGATGCTTAAAAAACAACGGTATAATAAATTAATGTTTGCTTAAACTTATTAATAAGTCTGATACTACAATAAAATTGTAATATAAAAGTTATTAAATTTGAAATAAATTTCAAACAAATTTTTGAATAATAAATTATTTAACTTCTCAAATTACAATATTACATATTATCTCGGCATTACTGAATTTAGATGATTCATTTTTCGAACACAAATTTTCTAAATCATTTTGACCTGATGAATTCATTCAACTACTTTTCTGAAAACATGATATTTATCAAACTTATCATAATTTTTACAAATATCATTAATTATGACATTTGTACCTTTAATATACATTATATTAATGTGTGTGTGTGTGTGTGCATTTTATATATTCTAGAAGTTATCATGCTCAGGAGTGAATTTTTTTTTTACAGAATGTAAATTTTTTATAAATTGTTATAATCAATTTAATCAATTCATTGATTATATTAAAACTAATTAAAATCGCTATGAAAATTGGAAAATACGCTTAGAAATAAAAAAAATGTATTAAAACTAATTAGAAACTTATTTTGTTAAAGATAAAAGGCACGATTTCTGAATAGTTTAATTCTTTATTCAACAATTATTTTCTTAAAAATTTTCTCATGCTTGCTATACTTTTCTTTTAAAAACTATTTAATAAGAAATATGCAAATGTTTTCAAATTTTTTCATTAATTAATTAATTTTCTGATTTTTATTATAATAAATGTAAATTTTACTATCTCATAAGAGAGCCCAATTCGAGAATTTTCAATGATAATTCAAATTTCAATCAACTCAAATAGTTTTTTAATCTGGAATATGTTATGGTCAAGAAAATTTACCCCAGTTTTTTAACCCCACAAGACTTTCAAATACAAATTCGTAACAAATGTCAATTGAGCAAAAAATTACAAACTAATGATAATAATACATTTAAGGCGAAATTGGAGCTTGATAATTTTTGACAATTTCGTTTATATTGAATCGTAAAAATGATAATGCCGCTCTCATTTCGTCATCTATATTTAAGTCTCAATCTTTTTTTATTTGAATATTTGTTAATGCTGAAAATCCGAATTCACACAAGTAAGATGTAGAAAATTCTAACAATATTTTAAAGCTTTTTTTGGCCTTCTCAGATAATCGTCTCTAAATTTTAATCTAAAATGAACTAATTAACTCTTTCGAATGTTTTTAAATTAAATGTCGATTATTACAGAGCGAAATTAGTTTTTCCTCTTCATTCAAATTAAATTCATATATAGATGTGTCCGTTACCACAAATGGATTACAAAACCAATAAAACTTTTTTATATCCATCCATTCACGAAAAGATAAATTAAATATACCACGAATATATATATACCCTTAGTTTATTTCTATAAAACAGCCGAATGATTCAGTTACGGGTTTCATTATTTTTTTCTCAGAGTGTTTAATAATGTTAAGAAAATTGGGCTGCACACAAAAGGACCGCGACACAGTGGTTGAAAGTATCATTGCTCTAAAACTTCTCAGCACCACTAAAATTTCTTTTTCTAATCAGAGGAGTCTGACTAAACCATTCCAATTTTATCAATTGATTCACTATGATTCCTTGGAAGAAGACAACAATGACACACTTAAGTTAAAGTTAGATAAAACGTACTCAAAAAGAGAAACGGAAATATAATATAAAAAAAAAATAACCGTGCGTCATCAGCAAGAAAACATGCACGCTAAATCACAGTGGCATATGCAACACCTGTCATAAAAATGCAAAAGCAAACAAATGCTCAACAAATTTTGTCGCTCTTACGCATCAGTATTGTGGCACTTCAAATTTTGTCATCCTAAAGCCGGGTTTGTTTTGCATTCTATTTTTAAAACCTTCACCTGCCGGAACTGCTCTGCAAATTCAGGGTGACATATTTCTGAAGAAACAATTTGGCATTTCAAGAAGCTTATTCTCGGAAGAAATTTACAAAAGAGAGAATTAGTTATTATTAGATAATCATGGTAAAATTAATCAAAACGAATAAAAATATTCTTTAAATTTCGGATTGATTATTTAATCTGTTCTTATATGCCCAACCATTTACTAAATGCGATATAATCTGTGCTTGTTTCGCGGGAACATTTTGTATAATAGGTTTTTTTTTTATTATTACCGTAAAATCCGACGTATCGAGCGCACTTTTAACACAAAAAATAGGATCAAAATTTACGGGTGTGCGTAATATATATCGGGTATAAAAATGATAACCCTAAAAATAAAAAAAAGAGATGAATATAAAAAAGAAATTAGACTTCTATACATATCGAAATATCGTTTATCTAAAAGAAATGACATTCCTTATGAATTTAAAAGGTTGTAGTTCTAAAAGTATACTATTTTTTCGAAAGAGCATAAGATAATACCCGGAATAAATCACTTCAAAATATAAAAGTACTGCTCATGTTCATATGTTCATTTTAGGTTTCTTCGTAAAAAAGGGGGTGCGCGTTATATACCGGATTTTACGGTATTTAAGAAATCACTTTTGAGAATTATAATATATTCTAACTTCATTTCAAAGATTTTTATTATTAAATTTCTTTATAGGGAATTAAATTTCTCCTTTTATTATTTATATTACCATAATTTTACCATGTTTCTTAATACATTAAGTATAATTTGTTGAGTTTCGATTCATTGTATGATATGCTCACAGCTCATTTTTTCAAAAATAAATAAATAAAAATCTTTATTAAAAATTGTTATTGCATAGTTGAATATATATATATATCTTTATTCAAGAAAGCTGAAAAATCTTTACTGTGGTTTACTGTTGTTACTTCTCATATTATCATTCTCATTATTTTGTTTCTAAGCTATTTTTAACTTTTGAAACAAAAATTGGTACAAAGTTGTTTTTTCTTTTCTTTCAAATTTATGTTTCAGAATGGTTAATAAAACTGCCATCGTACAAAGCAAAATGTGAAAAAAATATATTTGTACATTCAATAGTTTCTGATGTAATTTATAATTATTTAATTAAAGAACAGTAGTAACTAATTGAATAAAAGCACTTATTTAGAGTTGTGAAATAAAAAAAATTATGTAATGATATATTATTTTTATCATGAATACAAATTATAAAGCTAAATACAACGAAATTAGTTTTCATTTAAGCACTTTTTAACTTAAAAAACAACTTGATAACAAAAATATAACAGTGAATTATTTAAATTGATTTTTAAACAACACAATTATATAACAACATTACATGTTAAACAGTTGATTCATTTTGTTAGAAAAGAAAACTTGACATATGGTTTTAGAATTAGAATATCTCTGTATTTTATAGATAATATATATATATATATATAGTTACTTTCCCTTGTGATTAAATCGGAGAAATTTTGACGAAAATATAACAGATGATTAATTTAAAGCAGATAATTAAACAAATCAATAAAAATTCTAAATTTATTACATCATTTAATACATGAGTTTTAATCACAAAATGTACCTTTGAGGGAAAAAAACAAATTAATATACAATTATCTTACCGTTTCTTCAGTTTCCTCCGATTCAGACATAGGACTGATGATAACCATTTTCGAAAAACTCTGTAGAACTAACAAACGTTACTGGTAAACAGATGTTTCAAAGTCTTGACGAAACAGATGGGACAGATGGTACTAATATATACAAACGCTGGAGCCGCAACAAAAAAGAACATCCACTGACAGCCTCCACAAAGAAACCACGAAAAAGTTGACCTGAACAATTCAGTCACTGCTCTGGTTGTACTCGAGATCGTTCCAGAACTTACTTGCCAACCTTAATAACTGGAATTTTTCTCATGATTTTCTTCATCCAGTTCCGTATATATCAAGGTGTGATGACGACCACGCAATTTTTGAGTAAAAAAGGCGGAACGTAGTCTGTTTGCTGTTGTAAAGTTAGATTCACTGTGATTCACGCCGGCCCTAAAAAGACTTCAGTAGTTACTTTTTTTAATCTGCCGTTCGTATGGGTGCTCACGCAATCTTTCCTCCTCTGTCACAGCCCCACAAGTAAGAGTTGATGCCAATATTGGGAAACAAGTTACACGTAGAATTAATTCATTAAGCAGAACCGTTACGTAAAGGAATCGTCAAAGGCTGAGTCAGAAGTTTTCGCTGCAAGGGTTTTAGTAACATCGGGGGTGGGATGCTTGTGATTCACGATGGCGCTTGCGACGTAAGAAATGAGTGTTTACTTTTTGAAGGTGGATATTTTGTCCAAGGAAATTGTTTTTTGGTATTTTGTATGATAATGTGTTAAACGTTGTGTGTTTTGTTTTGTAAGAATCGTTATTTTTCTAAAGAAATAAGATTACAGTCGGAGCTCTATTTAACGAAGTCGCTCTGTCCCCTCAAAAAAGTTTGTTTCGGGGAAAATCCTTTGAATAGTGATTCATCTTTTAATGTACTTTATAAAACACATAAAACAAATTTTAAATTCATAAACACTATAAATTTTCAAAAAAGTAGTCATTCACACTCTTTTTTTTTTTTGTAAATTAATATCTATTCATTTTATATATCTTTCCATCAAAAAGAAATCTACAAGGAAAACAACCATTGTCTTGGAATACTCTATATTTTAAACTTTAAAATGGTTTTATATTACAACAAATAAATTTTAATGACATTTTCTATAAGTTTAAGCCTTCAAGTAATTTTAAACATACATTATTTTACAGCCAGTAATTTTAAGCATGCATAACCACTGTTAATCTGTTAATTTTGTTTGAGTTTTTTCTATAAAAAATTACGGCAATTTTATTGCTCTCGATGAGTTAAGCGTCTGGTAAAAACAGTTCAAAATCATTGATCACCATAAAATATGTTAAAAGAGAGAATAATTTGAAATGTCCACAAATATTTTAAAAATAGCGAGGAGAAAAAATTCTCAAGAGAAAAAGTTCGTTAAATGGAAAATGCACTTCGTTGTTTGGAGGTTATTTTACGAAGAAAATACTAAAATGTTCTTGATTCCAGGAACAAATTCACAAAATAGAGGTTCGTAAAATGGAGGTCCGACTGTATTTACATATTTCAAAAAATTTTAACTATTTTGTACGAATATCTTATAAAATGATATCGTCAGGTATTTGAAAATAAACTTTCAAAAAAGTAAAAATATATCAAATTTAATTGAAATTTTTAATTTTTGATGCAACTTAGATTGAAAGTATGACTTTTTAAATTTTTTTTATTGATTATTAATTTTTTCTTTTCAATATATCTATAGACATAGAGAAAATAGAAACTCCCAGCGCTCCGGGGAAGAGAGTAGAGTATTAAAGAAATTTAGGGATTTGGAGAGATTTTTGCTAATTATGTGAAAAATAAATGAGTATAAGATTTAGATTCTCACTATCATTGCTTTAAATTACAGTTATAAAGAAAAATTAAATAAAAAAATTTTACAATTTGTTTACAAAGAAATGTTAAACATGATACATAGTTAAACACTTATTTAACGAACGTTAAATAAACGTTTATATTCTCAATAATCATAATTCATTTTTATTTGAATCATCGATAGTACAAAATTCATTAATAGTTAGGAAAGTATAAAAATATTACAAATGATTGGGGAAAAATGAAAATAGTTGGTATATAAGCATTATATATTTACAAATTATACAATAAATACATTAGAAATATAGTTGTATTAATTATTCAAAAATACTTTTACAAAACGGTAATTTTCTTTTTTTTCCAAACTTGCAAAAAAATCCCGAATTGCACAAGAGTTGACCAGACTGAGTTTTTAGTAATACGTTGTTCTACGATTAAAATATAAATCCCCAATTTTTTATCAAATCTCAACCCATTCTCTCTCTCATCTATAAATAAATGTATACAAATAAAGAATTTTAATGATATATTTAGAAAGGAATACT
The DNA here is from genome assembly GCA_019973975.1 of Trichonephila clavata. NCBI lineage: Eukaryota > Metazoa > Arthropoda > Arachnida > Araneae > Nephilidae > Trichonephila > Trichonephila clavata. The sequence continues at coordinate 141,862 of BMAO01025242.1, forward strand.
CCTCATGGAACACGTTCAGCTCTTTCGAGGAGTTAATACTAAGCAGAGATTTTGTATGAAATGGAAAAAAAGGAAATTTTAGCTAATAAAAAAATATACTGGGCAATTTCAATTCCTTATAACATCCAAACAACATAGTATACCAAGAAAAAAGTCAAATTAGAAAGAAATACTTTGGCAATCACGAGATAATAATGGCGATCTAAAAATGTTTTAAACTTCTAAATAACCAGTTGTTATATATTTTCAGTAATTTTTTGGGCTTCTGGATATTCAAAAATTAAGAAAATACATTAATCGAAAAAATTAACAAATAATCAATTTTCTTATGAATCTGTTTTGATCCAATAAAAACCTCGAGAAATATGACTGATTGAAAATATATTTGTTGAAAATTTTAGTTCACCATCGGTGAAAACGGGAATGTATAGTGATACATACCTATTTAGGCGTCTTGCAACTGCTATTTACTCTTCAGAAAAGCGGTTCTCTTTTACACACATTATTGCAAACCACTTAGGACATCGCAAGATGCCCTTTATTAGAACGTCAAGCCACGATTTCTCACAGAAGATAGATAGCACTGACAAGGAAATGTGTGTTTACAAGGTTCCACCCGAAGAAGATACATTTCAGGGTGCATTCCTGTCAAAATGATTGAGCCGTAGTGCGTACGTCAACCCCTAAGAGGTGATATCCGGATGGAAAAAGAAACAAGTAGAAAGAAGAGAATCCTTTTGAAATAAAGAACATTAAAGGTAATCTTGAGAAGCCTTTAAGTGGATGTTGGATCATATGCTTTTATCGCTGTACATTTATTCTATTATATAATGGCAAAACTCACAAACAGAAATGATTGCTCATTTGTCTGACTGAGTCTTAATTTGAATTTATGATTAGGAAATACATGAATATTTAGTACTTATACGTACAATACCGTCGAGGAATTTATCAGTAGAAAAGATGTCGCCAGTTGCCGAGATATACAGCCAAAATTGAAAAAGTATTCCCGCAATTTTTTCTCTCAATGGGACTGCATTTTAGCAACTTAGCCTTTGCAGGTACGGCAAGTCCCCAAATCTAAGAGCCATTTCATGGTTAGCACCATCTAGTGGCAGTCTCATTATCAAATTTGGACGCTTGAATTAATTTTTAATTCAATCTCTCGTAGGAAGCTAAATATTGCCGTGATTCGCTCAAATGTGCAAAACGATCTTGTTCTCGTATACGATGGCAGCTTTTGGCGATGTTCTTGAATTGGCAATATTTTTGATTTCACGAAATTGGTCGACGGTATAAGACGGTACTTACGTATTAGCAACACCGCAACTAAAATTGAGCCTCGAGAATCGTTTTCATTCCAATAAAATACGCAAAAATCTTTGCTGTTTTGATATCAAGGCGCGATTCGCGAGGTGCAAATTTTGTTATGGTGACACTAATACGTAGAATAGCGAAAAAATTCAGAAAAGAATAGAAAATGGTCAATCTATTACTAGCACGTTGAGTAAGTAAGAGAAATAATAAGATGGGGGAAATCCTAAGGAAAAAAACATACATATGAAGCAGTAATAAGCTGGGTAAATAGAAATAAAGATTAAATAATTGAAAATTAATTTTTTTATCATCATTAAAAATAATCACTAACGGAAGGAAAATGCATTTTTTAAAAATCTCAGGTAACTTACGTATTATCGCAACCATATTGGGGACATTATATGAAAATAAGCACATGGTTTCCAATTCAGCTCGTACGACACATGCGAAATCGGAGTTGCCAACTTGGCGAGCTATCTTGAACGTTTGCACTGTTGTACGTAATAGCGTAATACGTACGTAATACGTAAGTAGCAATCTCAGATATTTTTATAATTGAGCATGAATGAAAAATTGTGCACAACAAGAGCCAATTTTTACACTTCAGTATGGTCTTCACAATTATTGAGAAGTAAAAACGTAAAAATAATTAACTATTTCGCTCTCTAATAAATCTAGAAAATATTCGATGCAAAAGATAAATTCTCAGTGACATTTTATTTGTTCTATAATTGCAAGGAACATTAAAGGGAATTTAGTTATTTTGATATGAGTTTACATAACAAATGGAACTTTAAAAATAACATGTAATCAACATAATTTAAGACCTTTGTGGTTAAAGTTACAGTAACTGGTCCTTTTAATTTACTCTCTCGTTTTCCTTTTATTTCTTAAGAAATAGTTGCATTTTTATTATTTGCATTTATACATTTATTAATTTACTTTTTATATTTCTTCCCTTATTTTGTTGAAAGAATGAAAAAATATATTGTTGTCTACAAATCCCAATTTTGTAATTTTTTTAGTTTTATTTTTGTCATACATAATTTCTTTAGGACTGAAAAAGCCTTTATAGTTGAGACAAGTATTTCTCTTAATAGATTTAAATTCAAAATGTATGATAGTTAGGTAATTGATTTTATACTTATAAAGTATATAACATTTACATTTTTTTTTCATGGACAGTGAAAAAATATTTAATATTTCTTAAATCATCTTAAAACTATTAACATTTATATAAAAGCTTACTTATGTTAAAATGAAAAGCCATGAAATTCACTCTTAAAGAAATTGCACCTCTGAGCTTTTTAACACTTTAATCATCCTTATTCATTGCTTTTAGCATTTAATAATCTTTATAATTAGATAGAAAGCTTTTCAAAGAGCTTAACTATAAAGTTTTCTAATTACGAATCAAATACATAATTATTATATTACCAATTATTAAGGCAGTGAGAAAATTAAAACTTCAAGGAAAATTATTTTAAGACGCTTTTGCACACACATAGGATTAAGTCCACCATATACTTAACATATTTTCCCTGTTTCAATGTTCCCAAACGTAAACGACAATAGCATTTTAGTTTGAGTTTTAACATTTCACACGTAATTCTAATAACACATTATAAAATTGAAAATGTTTAAGCAAAAAGCATTGAAAATATTCATTATTTGATACGATCTTACGATTAAATTTAGCTCTGAACACAAATGCAAAATAAAAAAAAAGAGCTATGGAATTGAATTTAGGTCGCAATTTATTAAATAAAAGAATGTTGCCCTAACTAATGAGACCGATTAAGCTAAATGCTAGACAACCATCAGTAATTTCAAGATATCTCATACGTATTTGAATATCGATACGGCATAACTTATTTGAAAGATTTTATGGAACTGAAAAAAGACAGATATAATACTTTAACAGAGGTTTAGCTTAGAAAAAAATTTATATATGTATTAATATATAGAAATTTAATTTTATGAGGAAATACTGTGTAAAAGTTATAGATCAAAAACTAATACTGAATGAAATAAACAATGCTTCGTTTTTTAGTTGTGGTTGTGTCTCTACTGTTGTATTTAGTGAACAGTGTGTGGTGTAGCCTTTTTAAAATTGAATTACTATTATGCTTACACGGCATAACCTATTTATCCGAATTACCAATATCTATTACCATTCTCTCCGAGTATATACCAATATAATTTCCTATAATGGATAATTTCTTACATGGGAAAATATAACTCCAGGTACATTCCGTATTATTTTAACTCGGTGAGAATTTCTGAGTCTTTTACATGACTCGATATGTATAAATAAGAAAACAAGAGTTTTAGTTCTCATTCTCCTAAAGTAGGGTTGGGAAACAAGTGGCCCGTCAAGAGTCAGAAAATTAGCTTCGAATCGAGATTTCTTTCCCGTGTGCGATCAAAGATTCGTCTTTTATGTATTTCTCGCTATTAGAAAAACAAAGCATCTGAAAGTGTTTTTACTAAGAGAACCTCTGTAGAGTTTGGAGGACGAGGTCACAAGGATTTTAAGAAAATTTATCTTAAATTCAATTTGTTCTGTTATCCCATTACAGCTGATATTGATACGGCACCAGAGAAGAGCTACAGCTTAAACTTATTAACTTGGAGTCAGATCACAGTGTGAAGAAAATGTTTAATGCTAAGACATAGACTTTTACAAATCTTTGCCAGATGAAAAAAGTCCATCTATGAAGAAATTTTCTGGGGAATTATTCTTTACATCTTAGTCGACATATATGTGTGAGCAAAGTTTTTCTTACTTGAAGGTCAACAAGAGTAAATAGAGATGCAAGTTGGTTTAATAAACTTGCAATCTGTGATGAGAATTTCAACAAGCAACCTTACTTCTGATTTCAGAAACAAATTATATAAAAGTGTGAAATTAGTGTCATTGGACTCATTCTAAAATTAAATGTACTTGCTGCTGTCAACAATATGAAATTAGCACAATAAATAAATCGAAAATATTATTTTTTATAATGAATGCAATCCTTTTAAAACGGTGCAGCCCTCCGATATCTTCCGCTCCCACAATGTGGTCCACGAACTGAAACAAGTTGCCCACCTCCCCTGCCCTAGAGAGGTCTTATCGTTTTTTCTTTCTTTTCAGATCACAAGTAATTCATAGTAGTTACACTGAAGAGAGAGAAAAAAAAAGTAAAGCGAAACTATAAAATCTATTCATAGATGGCAGCACAAGTGTCACGCTAAGCAGTGGCTGCACACAAAATAATCCTTTTATCCGTAATTCGCTTCTTTACATCTTTCTTTAGAACATCTAATGGTTCTTGAATGAGCATTTAATGGATGCCAAATGTAGCTTTCAATTTGAAAGTACATAATGCATAGACCTTTTACTGTGTTTTCATCATGATCTTTATCTTAGGTGATTACACGGTTCAAATTCATTCAGATAAAGAAATGACTGGTTTCCTAAATTATGTGAAAATGGTATTCAGTAAATAACATTTCACAAGACAAAAAACGGAAAAAACCATAGTAATGATAACACATATATTCATATTGTATTTTTAAGCTAAACAATTATAAAAAAAAATCCTTTCAAATTCTTCTAAAATTCAAGAAAAAGAAAAATTTATATTCTAAATTAGTTTAAAACTATAAGAGAGTGAATTATAAGTTCAGTGGATTGAACGATTGAACTGAAGAGGGTAAAAAAGCACCTTTAGTGTTTAATTTATTTCCATTTTTTTTCCGAATGCTTTTTATCGCCGTTAAAATAAATCATAACTTTTAAATCAAGGTCTCATTCTATAAAAGGAGTTATTTCATGAAACGAAATCTCTGTGAAATTAGGTCTAACACAGAAAAAAAAATCATATAAACAAGCATCACAAAAAAACCTCTCTTAGCTATAAACGTTAGTTACTCGTATAAAGATAAATGAATTACCTCCTTTATTTTGCATTAATATTCACAAAACTATCCAAAATTATTAGATAAGAATTTTAAAAAAAAATTGAAAGGTCTTAAAGGTTTATTCATATTGATGAAATAACCGATGGAAATACGGTAATTCCGCCGTATAACGCACACCGTAATTTTTACTAAGAAACCTGAAATGCACTTGTGCAATGCTCTTATACTTTGAAATAATTTATTCGAGGTATTTCCCAGGCTTTTAAAAATAGTATACTTCAACTACAACCTTTCAATTTAAAAAAAGGAAAGTCATTATTTAAAAAATAAACAGTATTTAGATATATAGCCAAAACTTATCAGCCTAATTTTTTTTATTTACGTTTGTCTCCTTACTTTTGAAGCTTTCATTTTTATACCTGTAAAACGCGCACCCGTAAATTTCGATTTTTTTTAGTTTTTTAGTTAACATGCTAAAAATAAAATTTCAAATAGCAAATGAAAGTGAAATCTGAAATAATCCATAAAAACACCTGTCTATTCACACCACGTAAGGCACAACAAGTCTTTGCTCAATATATATATATATATATATATATATATAAATAATTCACCCACATATTAAAACAAATCTTACATCAAATACAAAAATTTGCAAAAGGGAATAGAACACTATATTTTCAACTGTTATGTAAAGGAAAAATTTTGTCAATTAAAAATCGTAAATTGATTTTTTGGAATAGGGTAGATCGAAGCGAAAATAAATTTTGTTTCCCCCTTTTCTGCCTCTAAGATGAGATTGAATAAAATAATTTCACCGAGTAAATAACTAGTTAATTTCTCTCATGGTTATTTCGTTACTAAATGGAATTATTAAAAAAACAAGCCATCCTGTCAATAAATTACTTCAAACGAATGAACGAGCAAACATTCAAAAAGCTCGATGCAAATGACATCTCAGTTTTAAGCGCTCAGGTATCAATGAATGGCGTTGTTCATTTCAACTTTCCATCTGCTTCATCAAGTGGCGCCCTCAACATTAAAAGCACAATCTGCGCATTCATCCTAAATGAAAAACCACACGCATGGTCTTTGTTTCCTTTCAAGTGCTTCTGAAGGTGGGACAAGCCATATCTCATCCTCTCAGACAAAGAACACAGACCGCACAAGGCACAACTCTAATGATTTGATATGATGCAGGTTAAAAAGTCGAGGAAGAGAGAAAAAAAAGTGTCTAGTAAAAGAAAAAGTAAAAAAGAAAAGAAACCGTAATTTCAAAGAAGGTTCTCCAGTTTCAAATGGATGTAATGCACCCAAAAAGTAATGACCCACATTAAGAACCTGTCAAGAGTGGACAAAAAGCTGATTCTTTTCAGTCCGGATTGGCAACGAATTAAAATATAAAAATCACAAAACCAAATGAGTAAATAAACAAAATAATTTCTCCAGCTGTCTTCAAAGGGTTGTTAGCCTGATGTAATTTATCTGATTTGGGGATGGTCTGTGCAGAAAGAAGAAAGAAAGAAAAAGAAGAAAAAAATTGGGATTATACGTTGCCCAAAAGCTTCTAGTCGGGTTATTGATTTAATTTCCTTTTGAAGAAGTTTCCGACCAGACATCATCTTTCGGCTTTGAGAAAATTTATGAGAATTTCGTCACTTTATCATCCAGCTGAGAACGCTTGTCACCTCATCGGTACTTTCTCAGCTGTTTTGATTTGATCTCTTCCGGCTCACTCTCTGTTGCTTTTTAGGTGTTTTATTGTAGGATCTTTTTATGAGTGAGTCGGAGTGAATGGACGCCTTTCCTAATGCAATATAATTCATCATTCTAATAAAAGTGAATGAAATCGATATTGGATCGTAAGCAAATGAAGTAAAAGTTGACAACGAAATTTACCAAATTATTTCTTACCGATTAAACGAAAATCAATGTATCGGTTGTTACTTATTTTCATTTAACATGAAACTTGTGAAATAGAGATACATATAAAAAAGGGAGGTTGACCGTTCATAATACAGCCACTAACAACAGTGTTTTAATTCTTTCTCAGTGTGGTCTTCAAAAATTTTCGAACGGTACTCCTAAAATTAAAATAACGAAAAGAACGCACACATACTTCTTTCGCGTACCCACAAGAATCATTCTGAGGTGCTCTGTAGACTACTGGTATGACAGTTAATACAGAAATGCAGTTTACGAAAGTGTAAAGTTACTACTTGTTTTAACACAAAATTTTTTAAAAACTGGTCAATTATAATCAGAGTTAGGTACATAAGGTATTGATTTTCGTGTTACGTTAATCTTAAACTAACTGCAAGAGTACAAAAAAAAAAAAATGGTGTCAGACCGCACTAAAATTTCATTACATCTTCTAATGACATGGATTTGTTAGTTCTACAGAAATGATTTCGAATTATTGTTTTAAAATTTTAGATAATTTCTCTCTATTGACATTAAATTTGATTAAGTTCTTTAGTAGTTTAAAAGCTATTCCGCATTGTTTTTCTTCTTCTCAATTTTCGTTATATCGAGCTCAAATATCTAAAATCAGTACAGAAACGGGACAAGCAAATTCTGACAGTTAATATTTTTTTAAAAATCCAAAAGGATCCTAGTTAGAAAATACCGACCAACTCGTTTCCGATAATATTCGAAGGTGCTCATATGTTAAACATAGTAATTAATTTCCCAACACACGGATATCATTAATCTTACACACACACCACGTTATTTGTTCTTTATGCATTCTACCCTTCTAATAGGACAGGGAACAGATCTCGTACGTTTGAGTTATGATCAAGTGGTGAGGACAACAACTGAGCTGGCACCCTCTTTCCTAACTTCCACTTAGGACTTAGAGCCTCCAAGACAGATTTAACTTGCTTCAGCTTCTTTACACGGCGGTACTAGGGTTCGAACTCATTACATGCCGGTCACGAATTCGGGACCATGACCACTAGGCCACCACGACAATTTACAAGTGTTTAAAAATAGTGAACTGAATTACAGACATAATATTATCGAATATGTCCACAAACATACAAATTTAAATTTTTTGACTTTTTCCTATTAAAAAAATTAATAAAAAGAAACAAAAAGAATATTCATTTTATCATATAAGTTTTGCCTTTTCTTCCTTTATTTTACAATCCTGCTCATTTCGATTTACACATTCAATACGATTTATATATTTTCATCTAATTCTAAAATTACACTACTTTTTTCAGAACGTGAAATAAAATTAATAATATTAATGTAATTACTTAAATTGTGTATAATGATAGAAACTATTTAATTCTATTAAAAAACCAACCAATCTCCTGAAATGAAAGTCACCTAAATACAACCTGCTGCATGATGATAAATTATAAATTATTTTTGTTATAATTTATTTTATTAAATTAATGAAAGTTCCAACAAAAACAGTAATTGTAATGATCATAATTGTAAAAGTTAACAGGGTAAAAAATACGAAAAATACTTAATTGCTTCATTTTATCCAAGAATAAATATCTAATTATTCGAATATTTAATTCGACATAAACAATATTTAACCACAGTACATATTTGATTCTAATAATTATTTCAATGAACTCTTAGACTTACACAAGTTATTTCCATTCTTTGAACAATTGTTCTCCGAAGGTAAGGCGTGCGATAAATTCTATTTCGACAATAACAAACAGCACGTTTACGATGAGGTTAAAAAGTAAAAGTAAAATTCCCGCCGGTGTAATATGTTAACATAATCTTACCTCGAAAGCCTGTACTTGCCTCGTGAGTTATTATTTTTTTTTTAACGGAGAGAAATTAGAGTTAAAAAGAAGCAGAGCGTACAACCTTGACCTATCAGAACAAACAGGTATGTGCTGGAATACACGTGCGCCGTCAGATGAAGAATTTGGGAGACAAATCAGTGAGCCTGGTTGACAAGCCAGCTTCGTTACGACGGAGTTAGTTGTGGCGCGCTTTTCATCGAAACAAAAAATTGGAATGGAACACTTTAACACGCCGAAACATAATTTAATCCTTAAAATATCAGAAAGGTGAAAAAAATTCGAATAATAAATACTGTTTCTCTTTTTAAGAAGTTTTTTAAATTAAGTTTTAGAATACATTTAAAAATAAAATTTCTAGTTCTAATTGTTCTAATAACAATGATTAATCAGCAGACGATTTTCATTTCGTTGTTGAAGAGTTTTCGGATGACGCCACTAAATAATTCTCATCCAAACAAAAATGTATTACTATCGTGCATGAAATAAAAATATTTAACTGGCAACAAAAGACGTAAAAATTATTCTTTATTTCTTCTATTGCTTTTAGGTAAAAATATCAATTTGTACTTTACTTTTTTGGCGACATTGTACTTAAATAATTCCAAAATTGTATTAAACTATTTTTAATGAGATGTTTTCATATTTTTAAATCGTGATTTAGATAAAAATTAAGAAAGTTATTCTTAGTTATGGTATTTGCATCATTAAAACATAGAAACAATTAAATGTATGACTTAGATTTTAAAACCCTGATTTATTAGAAATATACGATTACTAAGAAAATCAGTAATATTAAAGAAAAACGCAATGCCAATTCCTAGTTTTCTTCAAATATTCTTTTAAAATAAATTTAATTGAAAATTTTAGAGTTTTCAAAGGTATTAAACGATGCATAAAATACAAATAGAAAAAATATCATTAATAGCTACATTTTAAATATAGCTACAAATATATAAATACGATATTAATAATGTAATCATTTTATAAAACAAAACTTTAAGAACCATTGCAATCAGATTATTGTTCATTTAAAATTCGTTTTTCGATAAGATTATTAAAGTATTTAGTGTAATAATTAATTAATACAAACTGTTTAGCATCAAAAATCACAGCAGTCAAATACAAGGATCGTTTAATGAGATTTATACTTTTTGGATAACTGGTTATTCTTATGCAAACTTATAAAATGGAACAGTTGTCAAATTTATTCGAATACAGTTTTGGGCAAAAATGTACAACAATTTTAACTAGATTAATTTTGACGGATGAAAATATTTCAGACAAGGGAAAAGGTATTCCGAATTTTTTTTGAAAAATATGGCACTATTGGAAAGATATTGGCACGTGGAGAAAATATTTGAGGTGAAATTTCAGTCGAAAACGAGCCATTTTCAAGACATTGGTATATTTATGTCACCACATTTTGTATTTTTTATTTATTTTTGTTTCTTCAGAATTTATGCGAAATCTGCGAAAAAAATTTTAAGTAATAAAGAAACATTTGTTGTCAGTCATATAGAACAATCAGTTGACACAATCGGTAAGATTAGGATTTAACTAGTAGTCCAGTTAAAAAAATCATAAAAGAGGGAAGTTTTCTTAATGCTTTATCATAGAGAATTATTGCAGTACCTATAGCTCGCGTTCCAGTTAGTCCAAAGTTAATAAATTATAGTTTAAAAAAAACTAAAGAACACGGCTTTTATGTTTAATCAAACTAAAAAGTAAAAAATAATTCTTAATATAAGAATAAAATGATAAACGAGAAATTTAATGTCATTGTGGTAAAAGCGTGGGGTGCTTTGTACTACATTTTTACACTAACTCAGCATTTTGGAATAGAACTAGTAAGAAATTATAACAATTGATATCGAGCACCCCATGCTTTTACCACAATGACATTAAATTTCTCGTTTATAATTTTATTCTTATATTAAGAATTATTTTTTTACTTTTTAGTTCGATTTAACTTAAAAGCGTGTTTTTCAGTTTTTTTAAACTAAAACTTATTTTTCATTTTTTAGTTCGACCTACAATAAAAGCATGCATTTTTAGTTTTTTAAACTATCATTTATTCATTGATGAATTAATCTTAAATGCGTCATTTTTTAGAATCTGGAATACCCATTGGCATCCTATCAGTGCGTCGATACGGCCTGGTTTGCAAAATGTAGGATCAGCCAACTGAAGGAAATCTGGAAGAGCTAAGTTTGAAATATTTCATGCGAAAGAAGGTGTAAAGTCAATGATATTTTTCACTAAAAAGAGCTCAATATTCTCTCTGAAACTTGCATCAGTATAACACACAAAAAGTACACTTTTTGAATTGAAGAGTTTGTGAGAAATTATTTAATCCGGTGGGACCTCTGAATCAATTCTCAGCTGTTTTGGTAAAATGAAACAATGAATGATGTTTCATTCCACAGATCCGACAAGAGAATTTAGAAAAACAGGCTAGAGGTTTCGGTTTAGCGGTCAGAACAGTGCTTCTCAAACTTTTCATATTTGCGACCCAATTTTCAGTCATAATTTTAATTGCGCCTCCCCCCTCATACAACAACAATGCATTGAATGTAATAATAATGTACTTCAACGCTCAAAAGCTACAATGCGACTTTAATATTATAAACTGCATAATTATCAATATATGCATTATATTTTGTATGTGACAAGCCCATGAAAGTCGCTAGCAATTACTAAACTCGTTTTTAATTTAGTATTGAGACATCAATTATTAAATACTTTTTGCGGCACTGATACGTTTATAAGTATCATACATCAGTGTGAATATGTATTTTATTTTTTATCATGTCAGAATGTATATTGTTTTGTTTCCTCGGGAAATTAATAATTATTTTAAAACTTTTATTTTGGACTTTTCGATATGCTCGTGCCCTTCATGTAGGGTTCCTTCAAGGGGGGCGCGCCCCACACTTTGAGAAACGCTACATAAATTTACTTTTCACATACACGAGTCTTTTTTTTATTTCCATTTTCAGAAGAAATAGACAATTGTTTATATTATGGTAAGTAATTGTTGACTTTTATAAGGTTTAACAATCTTTTAGTCGCCAAATCTGGAAATGGGATCCAGAATTAGTCACCAAATCTGCAAATGGTATATGGAATTAATCGCCATATCTTGAAATGATATATGGAATTAGTTACCAAATCTGGAAACAGTATAATGAATTAGTCGCCAAATCTCGAAATCTTTATTCCTGATGATACTGATCAGGACAATGGGACAAAATTATGAAATTTTCCTATTGTCATCGGTCCTTGACAAGTGAGAAAAATTTCGAATTAATCTGACCTTTTAAAGTGGGTAAAAATCGAGTTCAAAAATTCGGTAACACACAAGTGAAACTTATGAAAGCGTGTTAAAAAAGGAAAGAAAATTCCATTTTAAGCACGTTTTTCTTAAATATATTCCACAGGCAAGGGGTTATAAATCTAACAGTTACAGTTTGTGACAAACCTACTTCAGCCCATCTGGTGAGCGATATTTCTCGTCTCAAACAAAGTATCTTATAGTACCATCAAATGATCAATAACCTTAAAAAAATAACGCAAATTACAGAAATGGGATATTTGCAGATTATTTTACCCAGATATAAGTAAACAATTCTTAAAGAATAATGATCGACATAATTGTTATATAAGGTTAGATTAAAGTTACAAATCATCCTTCATAGAAACCACAATTTTTAACTTCATTTTCATTCTTTTAATGGTAAGTATCAAAAAGCTATTTCGACAAAAGACATTTCGCATTTTTCATCGATTATTTTATTGTACAATATTTTTTCTGTTTCATTTCTAAATTATGTACATATATTAAAACGATTTTATTACTCATACACATGATGATAACTCAAATAAAAGCGCTAACTCTCAATTTAAAAACAGTTTATTGTAGATTATTTTTAGAAGAAAGTTCAAATTTAACCAAAGTTTATGCTTTGAATAACATGAAAGATAATTTAATATTTTCAATTTAAAGGTCTCGAAGACAATGAATACATTGGCATATAGCCAGAAGGGAAAAATATGAGGTCAAAAGTCAATACAAACTCCAGACGACAATCATGAGTATGACCTCATAAAATTTAAAATGCTTATTGTGTGTCTGAGTCTATTCTGAAGTAGATTTCATGGCAGACTCAAGTTTTACGAATGTTTATCTTTTTTGCTCAGGCAAATAACCATATATCCGTAAACGGGGCAATGTATTAAATTAGATTTGGTTCATAGATTTATTTACGTATGATATAGCAACATATAAAAAAACAATAGTTGGAGTTTATTCCCACACTTTTCTCACGAATCCAAAACAAACAAGTCAATTTATGTGACATATAATAAGGTTACTTTTCTGAAACATTACAGAGAAAAAACAAGATTTTCTTCCCAGTGACTATGATTCAATCAATTAAAAATTAAATGAAATAAAATTTATTTAACACAGTTCAGACTAAACATCAAAAACATATTTAGAACAACACAGCGGTTAATTTCAAGCAGGGGTGGCAAATAGTGGGATGCAAGTATTTTGTAGCGGCCCTCTAAGGCAGTTAGAAAACCAAATAGACAGAAAGTGTTCTCTATATTTGGGTAAACATATATTTTTGAACAAAGTTTTCTTGCAAGAAGATCAACAAGACTAAATATGCATGCAAGATGGCTGGCATTAACTTGCAGACAGTGATGAGAATTTCAACAAGTGACCTCCCTCCTGATTTCAATTTTTTTTTTGAAAAATGAGAGAAAAGATACATTTTTAAACTGATTATGAAACTATCAGTGCAGTCACCCATCCGGTATAGCGGTTAGCAACGCTGACTACGTGCCATAAGGCTTGGGTTTGAATCCCAGAGAAGGCATGGGTGTTTGTAAATGTATAGTGCCTTCGCGGCTTGGGGGTACTCTAAATAGCCGGGGAGTCGTAAGTACTCTCGTGAGGTTGATGGATGGGGAAGAGATGTGGGAGGCCCCTGACCACCCTCAAAACTGGGGTGGAACTGAGCCAAAACATAGTGTTACCTGTATGGTGCGCAAAGCTACGGCTAACGACAGGCGTATATTTAGCCTTTTGCAACGATGAATTTCGTGGGCCTCGATCTGACATCGTCAGACAGGTGGTATTAGTAACAACTACAATAAATGTGCTGGCACCTGTGCTGAATAAAACTACCTCTATTTATTTATACCTTATATTATTGATTTTTAAGGTACAATTTATACCTTTTCTGGATTCAAATGTAACTAATGAGAGCAATCATTTTAAAAAGATGCAGCCTTGGTATCCTCCCCTTCCATAATGTGACCTCCAGACAATTGCTCAATACAAACAATTGCTCATACAGAAGAACGTCGTTTATCCGAATCAATTGAGACCGGACACCGTTCCGATACGCGATTGTTCGGATAACCGAAAAACGAATGCGATCCATGCAGTATATGAAACCGGACACTATACGAATATTGAAAATAATCACATGCGAGAAATGTGCATGGAAAAAAGGAAAATAGGTGCATAATGGCGCAATTTTACCTTTATTGTAGAACATAACCACTTATTTTTCGCTGTACCATTGAATACTTCATTTTTTTCGCTGCAAGGTCTCTGATTCTCTTGAGCAGCATTCTGATATTTGTTTGTACCACTCCATAGCTGTCTCAAACGCAGAAACGCGTCTGCATTTGATGGACCCTTGCTACTTTCGTTGTTGTTGTTGTCCTCAACTTCATCTGTTTCATCGTCGACAGGGTCGGATTCTTCTTGCACGGAAGCCACAATCTCTTCATCATTTAGCATTTGAAATCCACAGTCTTCTGCTTCGCATGCCATCCTGGTTTCTACATCAACAACACTCAACAAAAGAGCACGTATATACCCCCTCACTTGAAACAAACTGACCTTATATTCCGCGCAGATGTTTACCAAATCACACAACTGAAAGTTCTTAAATATCCGCCATCTTAGATTTTTCCCGTCACTTTTGGCCTCACGCGAAACAACTGTTGAGCATTGCACTGTTCGAAAACGTATCCGGACATTGGTCCGGATATTTGACGCTCCGGATAATAAACGTTCGGATAAACGACGTTCTACTGTACCTTGTTTAAGGGATTAAAAAGCCAATTTTTGAAGTTTATGCAATCAATAAAGATTTGAATCATATATAAATATTGTCAAGATGTGAAATAGAGTAATCGAAACACTTTCCGCTATAAAATAAATAAAATATTTTAGATTACAAATTTATTCCACAAATAGAGAAAACTCCATGCATTACGTAAACAAAGCGATCAAACTTTTTAGTATGAATGTTTTATGCCTTATCACAGCAATATAAAGACTATTTTGTAACAAAGTTACAGTTTAAATGTCAGTTATTTTTATGCTTGTAACAATCTTGCATTAACATATCATTAACATTAAGTGAACCGCGTAGAGGAAAAAAGGTAATAAGATATTCTCTCTATCGCCTTTGTTGTCTCCTGTCTGGACTAACAGGTGCCATGCTACTTATTTCATTCATATATTCCCTGCGTAACATGAAATAATCGGTTAATCAAGAGGCCGAGATCAATGTCTTATAAAAAAAAAGTTTTGAAAATTCAAAATCACACACACACACGTTGGGTTAATGTTGCAAAGAACCAATTTATTGTAAATTACTTCTATGTTCTAAGAACATCAAAATTTTTTACTATGTTATTATATCAATTTCTATACTGTTATATCATGATAGCGTGCGAACGTTTTAAAAGCAATTTTAATGCAAATTTTTTTAAAGTATACTTTATCACAGAGGTCGACAACCTTGTAGCTTGGTGTGCCAAACCAATCTACCAATACTATTCAGAATGGAAAGATATAAAACAATTCGATTCCCGGTGGCAAGGCAAGGAGATTTAGGAAATAGAGGTCAAGATACAAATTCAGTTTTATTATTTATTAATTTGATATTATTTAAAAATATATTAACATAAATATAAATAACATAAACTATAACTATTCCTTTCACATGAATAAAGAAATTAAAATTTTGTATTATTAGGCATTATATATGTATCTTTTAACATGTTTATTCAATAAGAAATAAGCAACATAAAATTTAAAAAGTATATTTTTCAATATAGATAAAAAAAAAACTTAAAGCGAATTTTGTCCCTACACCGCTTTGCTTCATATTGTGATATCAGAGGTATAATTTGTGACTTAATTTGACACGATTCTGAGCATTCAGTAGTTAAAAAACTTCTGTGCACAAAAAATATTTTTCACATGAGAAAAATGTTCAACATAGATTTGTAGAATCAGTGACCGCTTAAGCTTAATTTCGGGCCCTTTTGGCCCTGGTGGATCCAAGGAGGGGCTCTTGGATCCATCAGGAGGGGTCCTTGGACTTGGAATTAAGTCCAAATTATCCGGGCCCCTGGGCGCCCCACAATGGATAAATCTGCACTGTGTAGAACCAAATGCGGAAATATCTATGCAATTTTCTTCTAACACTCAAATCTCTTTAGAATGAACATTCAACAATTAAAATAGATGTCGATTTACCTTTAGTTATAACCAGATTTTTTCGTTATGCCGTAAAGTTTGCTTTTCGTAATTCTGAAGATATTAGTTCATCATAGTTCAGCTCCATTTCAAAATTATTAACTTCCATCCACTCAAAAATTGACAAATTTATAGGGTGGTATAGATTACCATTGAGAATTTTACCGAGTGCCAAATCTGACACACGTGCTTTAAATTGCTGACGCCCGCATACAAACAATATGTTTACGTCATACGTTACCTATCCGAGGAAAAATCGACTCATGCATATTGCTGAATTAAAAACAGATTACAGTCATTTTGTTTACTTTTCCACGCTTATACAAAGAGTGGATATTAGATATATAATACTGAGCATGGTTTAAAATTACGAAGTCCGTCGCCAAAAGCACCTCGTGTAGCTGAACAGTGTGACGTTAATATTCACTCACTCACTCATTAGATATATATACCAGCCGTAACACAATCGCTTGGCGGGGTAGTTTATAAAGTTGCATGGCTATAAATTGTTTTTACTTCATTTGATTCCTATTATTAAGTA